>JABXWE010006402.1:0-46573 GCA_014611495.1 Limonius californicus | reverse complement strand
ACGGTAGTATGAATGTGAGAAAAAAAAAAAGATCTATGAAAGCTAGGTAAATATTTTTATTTTGAGGTTGTTTTTTCTCTATTATTTGTTTTATTGTAAAGATACGATCTTGGGTGTTTCTTCCGGGATTCCTCTATAGTTTTCGCATGATTGTTTGTCTCCCTTCTTGTGTATCGGTTTTATTAATGCTACTCCCCACTCTTCTGGGATTTTTCCGTTTTCCCATGCTTTGTTTATTATTTGTAGAGGGGTTTCTCTCCCCGCCTCTCCCAAATTCTTTATCATTTCTTTGGTGATTTTGTCATTTCCTGGTGTTTTGCCGTTTTTTAGTTTTTTTATTACGTTTTTCAGCTCATCCAATTTTATTTCTTCCGTTTCTTCTTCTTCTCTCTGGTTTTCTATTTCGGTTTCGTTTGTATTCTCTTCATTATCTTGTCTTTGATGTTCTAGTAGTTCCGTGAAGTATTTTCTCCATCTCTCCATTATATCTTTTTTATTTGTTAGTATTTCTTGATTTTTATTTTTTATGTATATTTCTTGTGTTGGTTGATCGTTTGTTCTAAGTGTTTTTAGTACCTTATAGAATAGTTTCTGATTTCCAGTACTATCTTTTTCCATTTTATTTCCGAAATCTATCCATGATTTTTCTTTTGCTGCTGCTACTAGCTCCTTTACTTTTGTTCTTTGTTTTTTATAATTTTCATACTGTTGTGGGGTTTTGTTTGTTAAATATTTTTTCCAATCTTTCTTCTTCTTCTTTAATCTCACTGGTCCACCAGGCTGTCTTCTTTTCCCCATTTCCTTTACATGTTCCGCATATCTCTTTTGCCGTCTCTATTATTATCTCTTTGAATGTGTTCCATCCTTGTTGTGTGTTGGCCTGTTTTATGCTTTCGGATTTAGCCTGTATTTTACTTTCCGTTGTTTGTAGATATCTTGCGGCGATGTCTTTATCTCTAAGTTTGTAGTTTTTTATTGTCTTACGGCTTTCTTTTTTTTTGTTGTAATGTTTTTTCCTATCTCTTCGTCTCTCCTTTTTATTTTTCCTATCAGTAGGTAGTGGTCGCTATAGATTTCCGCTCCTCATTTCACTCTTACGTCTAATATGTTTTTCTCTCTTCTTTTTGTACTATTATATAATCAATTATTGGTTTTTCTCCTCTATTTTGTTATTCTCTTGTATATTTGTGTATTTCCTTGTGTTGGTAGAAAGTGTTTGTCATTATTAAGTTTTGGAGTTGGCAGAAATCTAGTAGTCTTTTTCCATTGTTATTACGCGTTTCCCCTTCGTGTTTTCCTATTATTGTTTTATATTCTGTATCTTTCTTGCCTACTCTACTATTGAAGTCTCCAGCCAAGTATAGTGTTTCTTTGGCTTCTTCTGTTATTGTTGTCAGTTCTTCCCAGAATTTATCATTTTCGTTTTCGTCTGGTCCATATATTGATATTATTGTTGGAACTCCTTGGGACCGGAGTCACACCCGTCATAGAGCTCCAAAAAGCGCATGCAAATGAATCAATAGTTTACTTTTTAATTAAATTATCTTCTCATTAAGTTAACATATACAGCAGACGCTCGATAACATTAAATAATTCAGACCCGAGTGTGTTCACATTATCGAAATGTTTACGTTAGCCAGCGTGATTTTACTGATAAGCAAATTATTAAAAGAAACGTTTAATAATATGTACAATAAAAAACAAAACTTATTCTGACAGTGATAGGTAATACATATTTTGAATGAGAAGAAAAATAAGCAGCTATTTTGGTCTGCATAAATTTGCGCTTAACAATGCCTTTGCACGTAATTAAGGAAGAACTAAAATATCCGTGTTTGATACTTCTTTTCTTTCAGCCCAATTCAAAGCTTGGTTAAAAACTTCTATAGCTTGCTCGTCAGTCACTGCACTTCTAACTTCAATTGGAAGGTCTTCATCATCACTGCCTTCATCTTCCTTCTCGTTTACATCATTCATCTGCTTATCTTCGTTCCATAAATTAATATCAACTGGTGTACGAAGAATGTTAGGATTCACTATTTTTAATAAATTAATAACATCCGACGATGCACTGACAAGAACATCACCATCGGATCCCTAATTACGATTAAGGGAACATCGTCTTCATCTATATCACTGGTGCAAAAGAGATTGTTCCAACATTTTTGAAATCGTTTGCCGATTAAGTGCATTCCAGGCCATGTGCAAATTTAATACTACTTCTCATAATGTTACCTGTTTCAAAGATTCCGATATGTTTTCAGGGTTCTTTGATAAGACGGACGAAAGTAGAAATTTCCGTAGTATAACTTGGTGAGTCTTATTACGTTCTGGTCCATTGGTTCAATTAATGGGCGGCATGGACGTGACAAAAATTGACCCATCCTTTGTTTTTGAACAGTCATAATCAACGGGGATATTAAAATTTTTAAATGAGCGCGAATTTTTTGCTGTTCCTATTATCATTGGTTTTATTGTGTGAACCATTAGGGTTAGAACATGCTAGAAAGGTTATACGTTGGTTTTCCGGCTTTCTACCCGGAGCAGATTTTTCAAATGAAGCAGCATAGTTTTTTTCCGGTACCAGTTTCCAATAAAGGCTGCTTTTATTGTAAATGTGTTCCATATTTAAATCTAGCCCTTCGATTTTTTTCATTAATTTTTCTTTGAACGGTTGTACTATTTGTTGTTGTGCTGATAATTTTTCACCAGATATAGAAAGTAGTCGAATTCAATATCTTGTTTTGAAGCCATCCATCACCGGCTACGAAATTTTCAGTCTCCTTCAGTTTAGTCCTCTCTTTAATTATTTCGCCGCTAATTGGGACATGGTTATCACGTTGTTTTAAAAACCATTTATACAGGCAATTTTCCATTCCAGGTACTTTCCATTTTTTAAAGTTTTTTGTTTTCACGGGCCTCTAAATGTATCACACGTTCTTTGTAAAATTTGTGTCTTTAAACGCTTAATTTTACAGATTGTTGCTTTCGATACTCCATATTTTTTTGCTAATTGTGTCACTCCCGCACCTAATGCAACCTCGTCTATGATTTTCACTTTGTCACTCAATCTTAAACACTTTCCTTTATTGGATGTGGATGTCATAGTCGTAATGCATAAACGCATGCAATAAGCCTGGATTAAGTTTAACAACGACTAAAATGAAATCAGAGCTGTTCCTACAAATAATTTGTTGAGAGTCACGTATGTACATCATAAAAACCCTTCTGACCGACTCAGCTGTGTCGCAGGGGCGAATCCCTTACATAAATCGGCGACTAACCATCGCCAAGAAGTGTTTACGTTATAGAGCATTCTATTTGATCCTATAGTAAGAATTTAGTGTTTACCTTAGCGCGATGTTTCGTTATCGAGCGTCTGCTGTAGTTTATTTGCCAGTGTATTTTCCCTCGAGCATTACGAATCATTAATTTTTTAATTTTATTATTTGGTAGATTAGTTCCCCATTGAGTTGACATCACTTAAGTTAACAAAGAGTGTATCTGCTAGTTTAATTAACCTCCAGACTGTTTCCTTGCGAACTGAACGAATAGTTTACTTTTATCTTACCTTTAGGTTAATAATGAGTTTATCTAATACTGGAATTACCCCCCCCCCCAATATTATTTCCTATTACATTACCAAACAGTTTACCCATCAGTTAACAAATAGTCTATTTAATGGGAGGCTAAATACCATTTCTTAGTACATATTTTTTAAATGGCAATGGGGGTCGAGTGACACCTCATTCGAAACGTCTCTTTGAGTAGAGTATAATTTTATATTTTGGGAAAATGTTATAGATTCAAAAACAAATGACAGACTTCCAAATTATCTGTTTCTAATATTAAGCAAAACGCTAAGAAAATGTAGGAAGCGAAACAACAGAAGTAAAACAATTGAAATAATTAGTCTTTCTGTTCTGTCACTTTAATTCAGCTATTGTGTTTGCCCACCTTTGAATATTAGATGTTAAAATCGGTGATACTAACAATAACCATGGCGAATATTCGAACTTTGCAGAAAAAAAACTAAACCAGTTTTCATTTTTGTTAAAGCCAATCAAAACTTCCATGAAGCCGAAAGAATATTTAATGAACTTTTCCCGACCGTCCTATTTTGAGGACATTTAAATGCATGTATGCAAAAATTTATTAACAGGAAAAACCCTGGACGACCCGCAGTTTCAGAAGACAAACAAATCAGGTAATCGGTGATATGGTAGTACATTCTCAGCAATCAACTTCACATGTAGATGCGATATGTGATGTAGCGGCTACCACTGTCAAAAAACTTTTAAAACGGCAGAAGTTCCATCCATAGAAAATGAAGATTTTACACCAGTTGATTGAAGATGATCTGGATAGACTCATTGAATTTTGTGAGGTCTTGACCCAAACCATTGCAAGAAACCCATCACAATATCTTTTAGTGTTTTAGTGACAAATGCACATTTTTTTTAAATCAGTTTGTTAACAGACAAAGTGTAAGATATTGGTGCGATGAAAAATCCCCATGTTTTCCGGGAAGGTCACACTCAATTTCAGCGAAAATTGAATATGTGGATAGGAATACTTGGCGACCATATCGTAGGTCGCTTATTTATCGACGGAAACCTTACTGGGAAATTGTACTTCAACACGCTGGAAAACCTCATCCATCCGTTAATAGTTGAGATTGCTGAAAGTAATCCAAACGAATTTGACATGATATCATACTCCAGCAAGATGGCGCTCCTCCGCATTTTAGCAGACAAGTTCGCAATTATCTCGATGCAACTTATCCTCAACAATGGATTGATCATCGTGGTCCAACAGAATGGCCTCCGCGATCCCCTGACCTGACTCAGTTGGACTTTTTTGTGCGAGTATCTTAAATCGAAAGTTTTTCAAACAGAACCCGATTGCCTTTTGGATTTACGACGTAAAATAACAGAGGCTTGTGCAAACATCGGAGCTGAAACTTTCCAGAAAGTACGGGAAGAGATATTAAATAGGTTTTTCTATTGGCAAGAAGTTGAAGGAGCACACTTTGAACATTTATTAAAATAGTATTACTATTCAGTTTTTGTTGTATCAAATAAGTTTTGTTGTGATTTAGAATCTTCTTCTTCTTCTTCATTCTTCCATGGTGAACATTTCGAAAGCATACCTTTTTTGCTTTAATTCTTAGTTTTTTTCCATAAACTTGTTATTTTCAATAAACTGTCATTTTTTTCTGGATGAATATTTTTTTATGAAACTCAAAGGCCAGACGCAGAATTAAAATATCTTTCAAATGAGGTGTCACTCGACCCCCAAAGTTATAAAATTTAAATATGGGCTAGAAAGTGGTATTTAGCCTCCCATTAAAGCCCACAAAATTTTGTGAGAAAATATCAAATCGTTCAAAAGTTAGTAGGGGGGGAGGACATTTGACGACCGCATTGTATAGTTAAAAGTGGCTTGCAGGTATCTTTCAAGGAAATATGAAAGTGCTAACTCCAATATCTTCTTGTTACAATAACATAGTTTAATTTCTCATTAAATAACTATAAATTTTACTTAAACTGATATGTAACAAAAACAAAAAAAAATATCTGCAGGTAATAAAGTGTTAGTGTTTTGTTACCTATTAGGTTGTAGCCTTGGATGTACAGGAGACACGTTAGATAATCTGACATCGTATCCGGTGGCAACTCCCGCTAATAAAGCGGCCATGTTGTACAAGACCAACTCTATTATGCTGAGCTTATGTCTCGATTTCAGTCCTGATGGAAGTTAGAATTAAAATTGAAAAGCGTCACATAAGTAGGACTTACCGTCAGCACTGTACAGGGTGGGCATAGGCACGGTGTTCCTCACGGTGCCGGGAATGGGATATTCGGGACCCCAGTCCTCCGGAGGCACGAAATCTGTCAACGCAAACATAGAACACTCTAGCACTCGTCCATAAAATGAAACTGTACGAACACTGTAAGCTACATACAGGACTTGCAAAATAGATAAGCAAGAAACCTACGTTACACGTTTTTCATTCGTAACAGTAAAAAGGTTTACTTTGATTTCTCAAATTTGCCGGTTTTCAGCAATTGTTAACATTGGTTAAGAATTATCAAGAGTTATAGTTAACACAAAAGCAAACCCAATGTTTGGTTAGAGAGACAACAAAAATTTCTTGTTTCGGTTATACAGGGTGTCCTAGAGTTTGGTTCCCAGGCAAATATCTCCATTATTAGTAAAGTAAGCCCAATAAACTATGTGTTGGTAAAATTTGTTAAATCTCGATATTAGTATAACGGTGAAAATCAACAAAATCATATTTTATTTCTAAAAGACAATACTAAATGTTTCATTGGCCAACGAATGAATCAAATAGACTTGAAAAAAAATTGAATATCTGTTGTTTCCGTTGCTATAACTAAATATTAGATACTGTTGAGGATATAAGTTATTCCCAAGGCTCACTTATACTTGTATATATTGAACTGCATTTATTTTAAATATTTTGTTACATAATGTTATCATCTAATTATGTAACCAAAACAAATACCTGGAAATTTTTCTCCCATTTATAAATGTATATGGTTTACTGAGGCTCACTTTAAAAAATAATCAAATTATAGGTCTGGGTATTGAATTCTGGAACATCCTGTATATTCAAGAGCAGTTGTAAGTAGGATTTGTTTTAATAAGACTGTTCACCTTCGTAATAATAAAAAAGGATGGAGTGCACTTGCCCAGGATCATGCGAGTGATCAAAAATAAAATACATAGTTAAAAAACATTATTACAATGTTTATTTAAAAATTCATACATGTAGTAAAACCATCACCAGAAAATTACACAACTTGAACACATTATAGTAGTATACAGGTAGATCTACACACACATCGAGTACAAGGAGCACAGCAAACGTGTTCAAGCAGCATAATGATAATTAAAATTAAAATCGTAGCAATAAACCTAAACTAACTACATAATTATAATAAACTCAAACTACATAAAGAAATTAACTTGCAGAAGCTGAAATAAAAACACGTGAAATTAAAAGAAAATACAAGCTACTGTGCTTAAAACTTAACATAAAAAACGGAACCATCATTTCCTTGTCATTAACTTACAGACAATGTTGCGTAGGTTTTCCTCAGAAATGCCTTATAAAAAAATTTTGTATAAAAATAAAGTACTCTTAAATTTTAACTAAAATAGATACCGTATAGCACGGCACATCAGCCGACCTCAAGTTTATTATTGTAGGAAAATCCTAATTATTTGTACATTTTGTTGAGTTGGTAACAACCAAAAATTGTTTCCATTTTGAAACGCAACCCGAATTACATTAACATTTACTTTATTTTTTTGAAAATACGACAATCTCATTTTCACCAATACTGTATAAATAATGTTTATGTTTATAATAAATAAGACACGTTTTAAGTTGCGCATGTGGAAGATGGAGGAGATTTTACTTGTAATTTTGAAATCTTTACATGTAGTCGTCTTACAGGCCGCGATATACGGTAAAAGAAAATAAACTTTAATCTTTCAGCAACTTTTCAGTGTCATCACTCAAGTTGGAGTAATTTTTACCAAAACTGACAGAATTATTATTGCTAACACCTCTCGCAATCACAAAGGATTCAGTACTAAACACAGTATCATAGTGCGACTCGCTAATATTCCCAATAGACCGACTGAGTCGATTTTGCCCCACCAGAACAGAACTTGGCGTTAGAGAAGCGTTATTTGTAGGGTAACTATTATTACGCCAAGAGCCGGCCCGAAATGGCTTAAATTCGGACAGAGCGAAAGCGGTTACTTTACTTTTAAACAGTTGCAGAGTTGAAGTATGAATGTTATCACCTTTATCACCAATGCTTTTATTATCAGGAGTGGTAGGTGTTGTGTTACCTATGTCATGTGTTGGCCTGCTCAGAACCGTCCGGGGTTTGTCCAGATTTGGGGCACTTTTTGACCAGATACCGCCCGGCCTCGGGGCGGGCCGCAACAGGGGAATTTGCCCCCTTTCACGCTGATGGCAGGTACTAGGGCCCCAAGTCTTCCCTTTCACTCCATCTGCGGGCACTGCAAGAGAATAACCTATCTGTGCCCTAAAATTGCTTTCCAATAGAAACAATCATACCCATTTGCTCTTACTTCCATTCCTCTTTTAGATTTTCTTTTTGATAAACTAATAATTGTATTATATTGTCATATTCAGGTAATGACGCCAATTTTCCATCTGCACGTTTTTTAATTAAAACAAAATCATAATAATAATAATTCTTTGTTCACAAGATCATGCATATAAAATGGTTTAGAGACTGCACAATTTATATTACATCTACTTGTACATTATTGTTCGTACATCACTTCACTGACCCTTCTGTTATGAAGGTTTTTACATTTTATTAGCACCTAACAAAGATGTTAACTATAGAAATAGCACAAACATGAAATATATTTAAGGTGTATTTATTTTAATAATAAGGGATGTAGCATAACCTAGCATTTTCGATTGTATATCATCAAATTTGTACGAGTGTCATGTTATTTATGATATAATCGCCAACTTCCGTTCGAAAATAATTTTTAAATGAATAAATTTCCCATGTGGTATGTAACATAACCTAACATTATTTACATTTGTTACAATTCCCAACCTCTTTTGAAAAATAGGTAAATAATTTTTTAGTCAACCTAAACAAAAAATTGAACTTTTAGTACTCAAAAGCTGCCAAAAAGTAACCGTTTTTTCGCTCTTTCATTATTATCCGTTTTAGGGTAGCGCCATCTATCAATGATTTTCCACCTTAGATCATGATACCGACATTACCCACAATATCATAATATCTGAATAAAACTGAATAAACCAACTTTTAATCTTGCTTCAAAGTGTAATAACTACGTGTTGGTACTCAAGTTTTCTAATAATTATTGTTTATAAACATGTCCAGCAGTGACCAAAGTGATGTGGAAATATCCAACACCCCTCCTGAAATAATAAATGAAGCCAAACCTGAAGGAGCCCTAAATATGTACAATTGTTCAGTTGTTATAAATAATTATATCAATAAATCATAAAGAAAAATCTAACAATTTTTTGTAAATTTTATAATGAAGGTCGCCTACAAAACTTTGGGTGCACCACTGCCCAAAAGTGTTATTTCGTCCTAGTCTTCTTTCTGACCTCGGCTTTCGCCTTGCCATTAAAATCAGACTTGTCCGGAAAAAACTCTCTTTTTGGCCTTGGTAGACAAATAACTATTACTGTTCTCATTATGTTTCTTGAGATTCTGAATTGCTCATAATATAATGTGTAACATAACCTAAAATTTTTGACAACTGATACAATTATGTCATATAATGTGTTACATAATCTAAAAATTATGACATTTGATACGATTCCCGACTTCATTTGAAAATTAATTTTTCTTGCTTGTGTAAGTTTTCTGAAAATTTATTAATTTTCTATGTACTATGTATTAGAACCTAACATTTTTTACATTTGTTGCTATTTCCACCTTCTTTCAAAAAATAGTTTTTCTTGGTGTTTTCAGTTTCTTAAGAATATACGAATTTGTCATATAATGTGTAACATAATCTAAAAATTATGATATTTGATACAATTTCCAACTTCGTTTGAAAATTAATATTTCTTGCTTGTGTAAGTTTCCTGAAAATTTATAAATTTTCGATGTGATGTGTAACATAACCTAACTTTTCTTATATTTGATGCAATTCCCAACTCCTTTTGAAAAATACGTAAATAATTTTTACTGTTCTCATTAAGTTTCTTGAGATTCTGAATTTGTCATATAATTTATAACATAACCTAAAATGTTTGACAACTGATACAATTCCCAACTTTTTCAGAAAATAGTAGATTGTTTGACAAGTAAAGAAAAGTGGTTGGTTACTATCGAATGGAAACAGATTGATTTACGAGCTTTAGCGAGTAAATTAAGTTTTCACGAGATAGTAGACCACTTTTCTTACGAGTTAAACATGCTATTTTTTTGTATCCTTAATGGAAAACGTGGAAAACCTAAGAATATTTTAACAAAAATTGTTTTATTACAATCTTTAACATAGTTGCCTATTAAAAGTAACCTTAGCAACGCATGACGACAAATTAAACAAAACAGAATTTTAACAGAAGATGCAGTTTGAAGAAAATGAGAGTATTTTGGAAGCCGCCAGAGAAGCGACTCTAAATCTACTTCCATCAAAGTCAAAAGAAAAATATGATAAAACTTTTGAACAATTCTGTCAATGGAGAAACAATCAAGGGGTACAAGGTATCAGTGAATAATTTTTTCGTTAAATGTCATTTTTTGTGTGGTTGTGTTGCTAACGATTAAAGTGTTGCTAACGAATAAAGTGTTGCTAATGAGTAAAATAAAACATTTCCTTTGTGAATTCAACTTAATCAAATGGCTGTTTTCCATTAAGGATACAAAAAAATATTTTTTTGCTGTATGCGCTAGGTTTGTTGAGAATTTATAAATTTGTCATATAATGTGTAACATAACCTAAAAATTATGACATTTGATACAATTCTCAACTTTGTGAGAAAATTAATATTTCTTGCTTGTGTAAGTTTCCTAAAAATTTATATATTTTCGATGTAATGTGTAACATAACCTAACATTTTCTATATTTGATGCAATTCCCAATTCCTTTTGAAAAATAAGTAAATAATTTTCACTGTTCTCATTGTTTCTTGAGATTCTGAATTTCTCGTATAATATGTAACATAACCTAAAATTTTTGACAACTGATGCAATTCCCAACTTTTTCAGAAAAATATTTTTTTGCTGCATTCGGTAAGTGTTTTGAGAATTTTTAAATTTGTCATATAATGCGTAACATAATCTAAAAATTACATTTGATACAATTCCCAACTTCGTTTGAAAATTAATATTTCCTGAAAATTTATAAATTTTCGATGTGATGTGTAACATAACCTAACATTTGTCATATTTGATGCAATTCCCAACTCATTTTGAAAAATAAGTAAATAATTTTTACTGTTCTCATTAGGTTGCTTGTGAATCTGAATTTCTCATATAATGTGTAACATAACCTAAAATTTTTGACATTTGATGACAATTCCAACATTTTTAAAAAAATAATTAGCTGTAATCACTAAATGGGTTTAGGTTTCCTAAAAATGCATAAAAATACCATACGATATGTAACTTAACCCAAAATCTTTGTTATTTGATACAATTCCCAAGTCCCTTTAAAAATAATTTTTGCGTTCTTGCTCAGTTTCTTGAGAATTCATGAATTTTCCATACGATATCTAACATAACTACAATTTTTAACATTTGATTAATCAAATTTCATTAGTACGATGTCTTTTAATACAATTACTAATACCATCTTTAAATATTAAATCTTTCCCAATAATATGAGTTTGGTAAATGTGTCAGATAGCTTAGAAACTTATTGATATTTAATTAATCAATGTTGTTAATAACTTCAACTGACTTATTTGCGTGACATGTATTGCAATAACTGCTTTTGATAATTTGGTAGCTAACAATATTAATAATACAGTCTATCATCAAGCCTAAGATGTGTACTATATCCTAAAATTTTACCATTTCATTAGCCAAATTTCAGGAATATGTTTAATTTTAGCGTGACAATAACTGCTAATATTTTTTTCTTTTTCCTATACTTTTACGTTAATTGTATGCCTTTTGACAAATGACGTCAATCTAAGGATTTTGATATTTATTGATCATACAAGGTGATTTTTTAAAAAGTCAATTGCAGCAAGCCTAGAAAAAAAGCTATTCCGTCTGCAGTCAGCTGTAACGAGCTTTGAATAACATTTACCTGTATGTCAAACTGTGTGACAGTTCAGGTAGTTAAAAATTTTGGTCCAACAAAATGTGAAAATGAACAAGTATTTAGTTGCAACTGATTTGTAATTTATTAAGGTAAGTAAATTACAGGTTTTTCGTCAAGATTTCTTTCACAGCAAGTGTTCGAAATGTCCACCCCCTTGCTCTATACACAATCTTGCTCGTTTTTGTAAACTTCGAGACACATTTTCGAGCATGTGCTGTGAGTTATTTATTTCGTTGCATTTATGAATTATTCTTGCTGTAAGCTCATCTAAATTTTGTATTGGTGTCTGATAAATTGAATTTTTCACAGAGGGCCAGACAAAAAAATCCAACGTTGTTAAATCACAGGACCTGGGTGGATAAGCAACTGGAGTGTTCCGACTGATTACTCTATTGCCGAAGAATTCCTGAATAAAATTCAAGTTCTCCAGAGTACAATGAACAGGCGAGCCATCCTGCTGGAAGTACACTTCCCGCAGCTCCTGGTCATCTAACTGATTAATAAAAGGTTCCAAAATCTCTTCGCGATACCTTAATGCATTGATTGTCCCTTGAAGGAAAATTGGTCCTACAAGTCGTCGTCGGCTAAGACTAATCCACACGCCAAGCTTTTGCGGATGAAGTGGTGTTTCTCTAAACGCATATGGATTCTCCGCAGACCAAATTCTCATATTTTGGGAGTTCACATATCCAGATAAATGAAACCATGCTTCGTCCGAAAAAAACACGTTGTTCAAGTCGTTGTCTTCAGGAAATGCGTTTAAAAACCATTGACAATATCGTTCTCTTAGAGGCATGTCTGCTGGTAGAATCTGATGAACTGAAGTTACTTTATATGGGAATAACTTTAAATCTGCTTTAAGAATATTCCTCGTGGTTGTGTAAGACAAATCAATGCGCTGTGAAAGACGTCGAAGTGAAGTTGAGGGAGCTTCAGCCATTATTTGTCTAACATTTTCCAGGACGTCTGGTGTGCGTTCTGTAGGTCTACCGCTACCATTTCTGCGTGTAACACCACCTGTTTCATCGAATAATTCCACAGTGTGCCTTAGAGCATCGTAAAATCGAATGTATTCAACAATTCCAAAATGGTCTGTAAAATCGTTGAAGCATTCCTGGATCGAATACCGCCACTCACCATTTATGATGATTCCAGTTCGGTAATAAGCTTTTACCATAAATATCTTATGCTGCACTGTGAAATTCATTTTTGAATAAATAATTGAAGCTTCTTTATTTAATTATTGGCAGCTATGCTGTTACAATTTTCATATTGTCAGATTCTAAAGCTTAATATAGACGGGACAATCCCTAGGCTACTGCAACTGACTTTTTAAAAAATCACTTTGTATTTCATTCAATCTGATGAATGAATGAATGGGGTTGCCCTTTCTAATTTTACTATGGCACTTAACTTTTTAACAATAATGTAGATATACAGGGTGTTTGTATATAATTATTTCAAAACTATTTATGAAAATCATGCTGTGTGGACAAAAAAAGGTAAATTCAATATCCCGTTGAGCAGGTTTAATGGGGCAAAATATGAAAAATGTTAAGATTATATTAACCAGAATGTAGTATCTACTTAAAAATTATCCTGTGTGGGTCAAAAGCCATGTTGGACATGACATTAGTCATTTCATTCCATTGTTAACTGTTTTTAATAAATTACTTTCTACTATATGTATTTCATCTTTTTATCAATTGTTGTGTTCAGCCAATTGGAGTTTTGATAAAGTAAAATAAAGTACGTCAATAGACAAGATTTCATGAAAAATATCAAAGAAAATAAACGGCCAAAAAAGTAGGCGTTGAAATGAAACGAATAACTTTATCATATAATTTTTATGCAGATACCTCAAACAGATTCAGAATAATTAGTTGACTAGTATTAGTACAAACACCCTGTATAATATAACGTCAATTTTCATTTTTATTTGTGCCGTCAAACTTGCTCAATAGGGTATTGAATTTATAGACATATATGTTGCAACTTTAATATTGCTTTCTTTTACATTCTAAATCCCTTTGTGGAATTGGCACACAGTATTTAATCTAATCTAATATTTTTCACACTATATATTAAAAATATAGTTGAGAAATATCCCTGAGGTACTCATATTACCCCCTTAGGTAACAGAAAGTTTCCTAAACCAAAACCACTATGGGTGGCGTCCAGAAAAAAATACATTTTTACACACACTATTGTTTCTTTCTGAAGTCACTGAGTATCTGGTTTTGAGTGTGTGAACAATAATGTACATTTCATGTCGCATAGCAAACATAATTTCAAAAATAACTGTGAAAAGCTAGACTTTACAAACTTCACTGGACTATAAAATTTCAAGTGTTACATGCAGTCAAATGTCGCATACAAAAAACTCATGCATCTCCTGTATTGAGAAGTCGAACCAATAAAATCACTTACGGGCAATAGCACGCAGCCGTGGTATGGCTGGAGAACCTGGTGGGCTGTGGGGTGAAATAACCCCGCTTATGGCTTTATTGTCTATTGTATGTTGTACTGTGATTGTGTGCCTAAAATCTGAAGGAAAGCTGATGTTCGATCCGGGTTCCTTCTTCAGAAGTTTCAGCCTTGACCTCTTAAATTTCCCTAGAAAAAAATGTTTCATTGGCTTCCTTTAGAAGGAGAGATGTATGCCAAGGTGCAAAGCCACCTCCACGCACTTGCACAATACACACCTTTTCTCTTGTTGGGAGTGGGAGTTTGTTGTTTAATCATGAAATGCAGTTCCCGCTCTAGCAAATCTATTTCACGCGCTTGCAGTTCCTGCTCCTTCTGCCGTAGCTGCTCCTCGTGCAATCGTTGTTGTAACTGTGCTCTGTTGAGGTCCTCTTCTCTGCACCGCAGTTCCTACGAAGCAAACATTGTTAGAATTCTGCAAGCTATGTTTGAATTGAAATTAAACATTATTTACCTCTTCGAAGGATTTACAAGCCTGATTGTAGCAGCATAATAAAATTTTAGTTTAGAAAAAAATATTATTTCTTCGTTTTTGAGTAAATTTACCTTTTCTTTCCTGCGAAGTTCTAAAAGGACCTCTTCGATTTCCTGCCGCCAGTCATCTTGCATAGTATGAAAGCTCTCGTGAGGCGTTTGTGTAAATGAGGAATGTACAATGTGATCGAGTGCTTCCAGAATGTCATCGAATGTGGGTCTTCTGTGAGGATCCGACTCCCAGCAAGCTGAGAAATAAAGATTTTATAATGGTAAATAGGTGCTTGAGATTAATATTTAAAAATGCGGTGGTCAAGACCAAACCACGAATGAAGGATGGCTTTATGTTAAACTACTAACCAAAACACAAGCTATCCCATTTCCACTATTTCAGATCAAACATCTTGCTCCCATTTGGTTGAAGTAAATTAGTCGTGTTTAAAAAGTAAAACGAATCGCGTTTTTGGTAAGAAACTTCTAAAATAGCAACGAAGGTAAATATAAGCTGTTTAGAATATTTCTGATATGTGGTTTTTAAATAGACTCTATATTGCTACATACTGCTCGATATTTTCATTTCTTAGAAAATCATTAACTGTAGTTTTTTAAAGTACGAAAATTTATCAATTAAGCTATGAATAGTAACTTGTTTGCTGAACTGGCTAACAACAAAATAAAAAAAAGCATAACCAATGTAAACAATCAACAAAAAAACATTGGACACCAATTCAAATGCACCACTGTATAAGGTGAATATGCATTTTAAGTTTCCCCAAATACTAACTACAGCGTTATGTTATGTTCATCACATATTTTTTGTCTTTTACATAGTAGTTTGTCTTCTTCTTCTTCTTCTTCTGTGTATAGGCCTGTTAATTATCTACAATTGGCAGGTTCTGTGTGAACCCTCATATGCCAGGCAGGTGGCTAACCTAACACGTCGAACAGAGAAGAGAACCTCCACTACATGGTTTACGATTCTCAAACATACTCGTATGAGAATCGGGACCGACGGCTTTACGTGCCCTCCGAAGCATGAGCGGTTGCATATGTCACTATTTGGTCCACCCATCCGAGTACTAACTAGCGCGGATAGTTCTGCACTACGAATACCGTTTGGTCGACGTTAGCAGTGCTCCGCTACGCAACCGATAGAACGATTTTTGATTACTTTGACTTTTCATCATCATCATGTGGCACCTAACTAATCCATTGCTGAATATATGCCTACTCAAGTTCTATCCATGTTATGCGGTCCATAGGTTGCCTGGACCATAGTTTTCCTGCTGTTTTGTCGATATCGTCTTTTCATCTAGTTCTTGGTCTACCGCGATTTATTCTTCCCTGTCGCGGTCTCCATTCCGTCACTTTCTTAGTCCACCTATTGTCTTGTATTCTTGTTAAGTGTCCGTCCCAGCTCCATTTCAAGCTGGCGATGCGTCGAGCTACATCATCCACTTTTGTTCTGTGTCTTATATGTTCGTTTCTTATCCGGTCTTGTAATCTCACTCCCAGCATGGCTCTTTCCATTTTCCTTTGGCAGTGTTTAAGTTTTTCCATCGTTACTTTCTTTAAGGTCCATGTTTCAGACGCGCAGGTTAGTATTAGCAGTATGCACTGATTGTAAACTTTTGTCTTTAAATGTTGTGGTAGTTAGTGTTAAATACTGGTTTTTTAAGTTTGACAAATGCTGCCCATGCTAATTTTATTCGCCTATCGATCTCCGCTGCTTGTGTTTCTTCTGATAGTGTTATTTTTTGCCCGAGATATATGTACTCATCTACCACTTCTATGTGCTCATCTCCCGTAACGATAGGTGTTGCCTTGTCTGTGTTCGTCATAATTTTTGTTTTTGAGGTGTTGATTTTAAGCCCTATTTTCTCAGTAGCCGTTTGTAGTTGTTTTAACATTACTTTTAGGTCAGCCATGTTGTCAGGTAGTAACACAATATCGTCTGCAAAACATAGGTTCGATAGGTATTCCCCGTTTATATTTATACCCATGTTATGCCAATTTAAGATTTTGAATGCGTCTTCCAGACAGTTTATGAATAACTTAGGAGAAATGGTATCCCCCTGCCTGATGCCTCTTCTAATTGCGTTAGTGTCCTCTAACGTGTGGATAATAATTTTCGTATTTTCGTACAGGTCTTTGATTAAAAGTACGTATGATCAATTCGACATCTTTTGATCGGGTTAATTGACTTTTAGGGTAAGTTTGTCAGTTGTCTACGAGAGTTGCCTTTTATATTTCGGGATTGGGCAATCCTAATGCTGCCATCTGGCAACTGGCGGTCTCTATCGTAAAGTTTTACATTTTTGACGGTATACGTACTCAGAACGTTTTGACGTACGAGCGCTATTTGTGTTGTTTACAGTAACTTGAAAAATTCATATCGGCCAAAAAATGGAATTAAATCTTGAACATTTTCGTGTGATTATTTTTTACAACTTTCGATGTGGATTAACTCAACAACAGTGCATCGATGAACTTAATTCAATTTTTGGCGATGAAGCACCATCAAGGCCCAGTGTTTATCGATGGTTTACCGAATTCAATCGTGGCCGTAGTTCGCTCAACGACGAGTTTCGTGAAGGTCGTCCAAAATCGGTTGTTGTTCCGAAAAACATTGATGCGGTGCGTGAACTAATACTGCAAGATCGTCATGTGACTTATCGTGATGGAGGTATCCTTGGACATTAGTGGGACCAGTATATATTCAATATTACATGAACATTTGGCCGTAAAAAAGATTTGTTCGCGTTGGATCCCACATAATTTGACAATCGCTCAAAAACATGCTCGTGTCAATTGGTCGTAGGAAATGCTCAAAAAATTCGATCGCGGTGCTTCAAAACATGTGTATGACATCGTGGCAAGTGACGAATCGTGGATCTACGATTATGAGCCCGAAAGTAAACAGCAGTCGTCTGTATGGGTCTTCCAAGGCGAGCCGAACCCAACAAAAGTCGTTCATACTCGAAGCACTTCGAAGCAAATAATCGGTTTTTCGGAAAAACTGGACATGTCTCAACTGTACCATTGGTGCAACGTAGAACGGTCAGTTCTGAATGGTACCCAACCATTTATTTGCCACAAGTCTTCGGAGAAATAAGGAAAACCAACCGCCGAAGACGAATCATTCTCCACCACGACAATGCGAGCTCTCACACATCGGCTCGAACAAGTGACTCTTTTAGCACTCAAAACGTCGATTTGATGAGTCATCCGCCGTATAGTCCTGATTTGGCACCCAATGACTTCTTTTTATTCCCGAACATCAAAAATAAATTGCGAGGTCAACGTTTTTCGACACCTGAAGAAGCGGTTGATGCGTTCAAAATGCATGTTTTGGAAATACCTCAATCGGAGTGGAAAAAGTGCTTCGAAAATTGGTTCACACGCATGCAAAAGTGTATTGATCTTCATGGAGAATATTTTGAAAAACAATTAAGCCTTTTTCGATGATAAATATTTGTTTTTGTTCTTTAATCCCGAAATATAAAAGGAAACGCTCGTATTATACAGATAAATGAAGTAACAAATGTGTAGCGTTATTGTTTTTCTCAATAACATCGCTTACGCACTGTAGAGCTGGTGTGAGGCAAAACTGACCTGGTATGTGCTATTCTACAATAGAATGTCACCATGTTGGTGCACAACCGTGCTTACCCTGCCCTGCTTGGTGTATGGTGTGTCTAGGGCTTGTTACTCCTTTAGTACGACCATAAAATGAGGAGTGCCATCAATTTAATCCTCAATGACAAATGGAAACGGAACCCAAAACCATTTGGACTGTTACATCCAATGCCTGTCTTTCTTACCACTGAGCCATCCCAGCACTTACAAATTTATATTATTATTATGGAGCTTTCACAGGCCTTATAGACCCATCGCTTTGGTGTGAGGCAACGTTAAGTTGGTTTGCGCTGTGCACAACAGGTCTCGATTCCGCGGTTTACCATGTTGGTGCGTAAGCGTACTTAACCTGCCTGATGTAAGGTGTATACGTGTAGAGGCTTGTTACTCCTTTAGTGCGATCGTAAAACGAGGAGTGCCATTAATTTGATCCCCAATGGCACATGGAGACCTGGACCCAGGATCGACCAACCAGGGTATTTATATAAACGATAATCATTTTAATTAGGAGAACCTTGAAATTCATCAGTAGGAGCAGTACAGGATTGACGGATTGGTATTGCTACAGTCCAATGCTATTTCCAGCACTATTCCAACTTCATTTGACAGTAGTCATCAATTTTTGAATACTTAATTGACAGTCTTGCTGGAAGCATTTGCGACGACGTATTTAGGAGTTTAACCTAAGCCGTCTACGGATTTTTATCATTGCCAATGCAGAAGAAAACCAAAATCGTAGTATGTGCGGCAAGGAAACCATAGCAAACGGCAATATATCGTTAAGTGGCATACAATTCCAACAAATAAAACCATATATGAACAATAACGAAGGATGGGAGATGCAACAACGAAATACAAACGCGAATTGCGCAGGCGAAAAAACTTTCTACAAAAAGAAAAACTTGCATAAACATGAATACCATATCTCTAACAACCAGAACATTCTGAGTAAAAACTTTTATGTGGAGTGTGCTACTGTACGGAAACGTGACCAATAGGAACAGCAAGCAAAAAAGACTGGAATCATTTCAATGACAGTGTTTTAGAAGACTATTGAATATAAGGCCAACCTTACAGAGCTTAAGAGAAAATGTAAAAACCACCCAGAACGAAATGCTGCGATCAACCAGCCAGTGGGCTGACGACCAATGATGATGATAAATGAAGAATCATCGAGAAACACTGGTCAATAAGAGGTAAACATAGAAATACAATTTAAGAAAGTATAAATAGCTAGGTCATAGCCTTAGGAAGAATAATAATATCGAAGTTAGTAGAAGAGCAGCAGCAGGGAATCCATAAGAGGGAAGAAAGAGCAAAATCAAAACCGCACTGAAACATTTTCACAACAACTCTATGCCCTATAACAGAATAGTTGGTAAACTGCAACCACTATGAAATTCAAATTTTGAGAGATATCGATCCAATAAGATTAAATGTGCCTCTTCACAATAATTGTGGTATCTTACCTATCGTTTTAAGGTCGACTTATAGGCTAGAGATAAAGCGATGTCGCTGCCACTAGATAACTACTAGATCAACAAATTCAAGTTTTTAGATTAGCGGATTCCGCTATTTTTAGTTTTTGTCAAGGTAAGAAATGTCAAAATATACAACACGTGTTCCTTTTAGATTTAGTACTTATATGTACTACTACAAGAAGAAAAGTTCATTAACTTCCACAAATATATGACTAAAACTAAGAAAACCGAAAACCTACCTCTTGAGCATGGCTTTGTATGGAAGTGAAAGCCGGACGATAGAAAAACAAAAAAAGAAATGATTACAGGCCTTTGAAATCTGGTGTCTTAGAAGAATGTTAAAAGTGATATGGATGGATCGAGTCACTAATGAAGAAATTCTAAACACAGCAGAAGGATCTCCCAAAATTTAGAAATCTATCACAAAGAGAAGGAGCAAACTTGTAGGACACGTTTTAAGACATGGAAGTCTCTTTTACTATTATGGAAAGTAGGGTGGAACGGGCAAAACGTCAGAAGAAGACCTAGATTAAACCATGTAAAGCAGATAATGGAAGACGTCGGATGTGGAAGCTACAGAGAAACGAAGAGGTTAGCCCAACACAGAAAAGAATGGGACGTTGCGTTAAACCATATATCTGACTGAATATCCAGAGACAGAGACTTATAGGCTTTTCCCATTCAAGAGTAAAAAAGTTTGAAACTCGAGCAACATCGGAACCTAAGCATTCTGACATAAATAACAAAGTTTAGTTATTTGCTTTTCTTACATCATGGTTTCAATTATTTATAGTCAACGGCAACATCTAGAAATCTAGCACGCTATTTTTCCAAGAAATTTTGTGCTGAATATGTCTAAAACCCATGGTTTGATTTCGAAAATACCACTCGGCCATAAATGCCCTTCTTCTCAAGAGTATTTCTGTATTTAGCAAGAAAAGGTGTACATAAAAACGTAATCATACGATATAATAATTACTGCCTATTTATTTTCGCAATGCAAAAGCTGCGTTGAACGCAAGGGACTAGCAGAAGAGCGACAATAATGAAATGATGACAGAAAGAGAGATAATCAACGTATGATGGTTAATGTCAAACGACACAACCGATTGAACAATAGGCAAAGCAAGCACGTTTGAACTTCCAACTATTTAATTCCTTTTCCTAAACGCCTATCATATTTGTAAATGCAGTTTTAAAAAACAAATGAAGGTTATAACAATATTCATATTTCGTAATCAGCTAAAACGCTGATTTTATTTCCCGTGGCCTACTGTTATCTAAAATTTAAACAATCATGCTATATGAAATTTAAAGTACCGATACAAAATCCAACTAATTGTTATGCGAAAAGCGTGTCTTGAAAAAAATACAACTGCAGGAGGATAAAACAATACACAATAAAACACCAATACAATAATAATGAGGCTGAGCGAAAATGGCGGGTGGGAAAACCTAGCCGCAGCAATGCCGCGCAAACAAGATGTTATCGAAATTGTCATCGTGTCACCTGCAAGAAGATAATACAACGTTGGTGACAGGCCTGTGTAGGCATCCTTCGTGTTAACATAAACATGAAGCGGAGGTAAATTGAAAGCGTATCTATTTATAGAATTATCGTTGTTATTATTACATAAACCGCGTCAGTTATGACGACTGAAACTGCCATTTCCCAGGAGCAAAAACCGAATTTGCATGCAGTTCCATTCATGAAAGTCAAATCGTGTTTTGGGGTTCTTACGGTTAAAAAAGTTACAACACCGTAAGATCCAATGATGTTGATAAATAATAAGTCTATTTACATCTAAAACAGCTTCTTTTTAAAATATGCCAAAAATTCAAAACAGGGAAGAATAAACAATCGCATCTGAAGATGCTCTTTCAACACTTTGAAATGGAGTAAGTTTCCTCCAGATGTAGGATTTTGTGTTCTAACCAATTCTTATTTTAGTACATTTTCCTATAAGCAAGACGATGACAGGAAGAGGAAACAATTTCTGTCTATAGTATTTCCATTATGTCTTGACTTTCACAGTTAACCACCGTTTTGCATGGTCAACATGAATCAGACAACGGAGAACGAGTAGGACGTCTAGTTATGCAAGTTTGTCTACCTTCCATACAATTACGCTACGCACGTGGAATAACAGCAAATCTATAAGAGACCCAGTATACAGGGTGTATCAAATTCGAGCCGCACGATCGACACTCGGAAACCGCAAAAGATACGAAGTCGGATAAATTGGTACAAAGTTATTTTAGAACCGTCAAGTTAATTATTCCTTACGACGGCCGTGTATTCAATTTTATAAATAGTTTTATTCCAAATTGTATGTGGTCATTAAATTGTATTTAATATTCTATCAGAAAAACCAATGAAGCAAATCATACCCATAAATGGATAACAAATTCATCGTCTACCATCTCTTTCTTTGTTATTTAAATAAAGTTAAACATATTGAAATCTGGACATAGATGTCAATTATATTAAAACAACTGTATTCAAGATTCTTAGAGTGAATAAATATTGGGAGTTCTAGTTATCAAGATGGGCTGCAAAAGGTGAGCAAATACAAAGTTAATGCTGGAAACATGAAGGTCTGTGCAACCCATACTCAATTACGACCTTATAGTTAGTATTTTTTTTACACAGCATTTTACATAATCATTCATTGACAGCCTTCTTGTCCCACTGCTGGGCATCGGCCTCTTCTCTGCCACGTGTTTCTCCCCAGTGCTAAGGTAGAAACACGGGGGACCTACAGTTTAATGTTGAATCCGAACGACTGAAATTTCAGAGAAGGTTTTTAGCATTAAGATCCCACGGTTGCAAGCCGGACTGGGAAATTGTGTATGGTGGGTTGCAGACAAATTTTTTATTAATCTGCATAGTAAAGCTTAGGTTTCGAACCCATGCCAGAATTGACGTTTTACTCAGAAAACGAGCGTTCTACCAACTGAGCTACCACCACACGCATTTTACATTGGCAACCAATATTACAATATGTTTTTTTTTGCAGCAGACCATGTTTAACTTAAGATATAGTAAAAATATCAGAACTAAAAAACTATAACGAACCAAAAATTTTTGGTCACAAATTTTGCTATTTACAATAAATTAAATTTCAATGTAAATGAAAACACTTAAAATTTGAACTTTACCGATTATACGTGTTAAAAACCTTTATGCACAAGTGAAGCAAAATATTTAATCTTGGTAGGTAAAATCTGCAATCCCTTAGTCGGACATCGGGTTACAGGATTGTTCTCCAATCCAACATACATGCATTACAGCTACTGAGGTTATTGAATTTTTTATAACATAAAAATGATTCATAGTTCAGTCTTGCCAAATTGATCTCTTACTGTTGTTACTGTTGTTTTGATTAAGCGAGATCTAGGACCCGGTTTTCAAACATCTCTTTGTACTTATTTGGTCTATTGTACACCTTAACTAGAAATTTTACCAATATGAGGTAGAAATATCTCACCGACCTCGGCCGGATATACTATTTCTTTAATTGTATCCCAAAGAAAAAAGTCTAATACGAGGGGGTATTGATATCTAGTTAACCTGGAAAGTTTCTAGTAAGGAAAAGTGAAAATGGTTGCTATGGTTGCAACTAAGATGTTTTATAAATAAGTTGTCAAAGTTTGACATCCATAAGTTGAACGGTGATCAAACCGTGAACTTTTGAAAACTGCATGTCTGAGAAAAAGATAGAATCTGAAAAAATCAAGTTTCGGTCAGTTTGTATGTATTATTTTTGAAAGGGTTATCGGGCAAAGAAATTTTTGTTGATATGATAGAAACCTTAGGTGATCAGCGTTCTTCATATGCCACTATTAAAAACTGGTTGCGGAATATAAAAGAGGAGGATCAGATGTGAAAGATGAGCACCGCCCTGGAAGACCAATTTCTGTGACCACTCCGGAAAACATTGATTCTGTCCATATGATTTTAGAAAATCGACGTATTGGGATTAAGAATATTGCAGAAGCTTTGCACATTTCCTATGAACGTGTGGGTCACATCAGTCATCACGACTTGGGTATGAGAAAGCTTACGGCCAAATGGATTCCAAGATGCTTGACGTTGATCAGAAACGCGTTCGATTGACAATGTCAAAGGAAATCTGCCGCCATTTTGCAGATGATTCCTCAAACTTTTTGAATCGGCTTGTTACTATGGACGAAACGTGGATCCATCACTACGACCCAGAGACTAAAGAGCAATCCAAACAGTGGAAGCATGTTGGTTCTCCACGACCCAAAAAATTCCGTGTTCAAAAATCGCCTGGCAAGATTCTTGCTTCAGTTTTCTGGGACAAAGATGGGATAATTCTGATAAGATTATTTGGAACGGGGTAGAACTATCACGGAAGCATATTGTACTGCGTTGCTAACTAAATTACGTAAGAAAATTGTGGAAAAACGACAAAAATATTAGAATGCAATGTATGGTTCGTAGCAAAATATTTTTGATTGGAGAATATAAAATATTTAAAAAAAAAAGAAATGACAGTAGGTAAACACTTCCTGAAATGTAACAAACTTTATAAACAAATTTTAAAACTTTTCCTGATTTCTATGCGAATTAAAGGTTAAGATAATAAACTTTCTAACATTTCAAAAAGTTCTTAATTATTATGGTTTGACAATTCCACGAAGTTTACTATGCGGGGTTACGTGTGAAACAAACTTAAACTCAGTTATTGTGCAAGATAAAATGTCCACCGAACACTGCTTAATTAATTTTGAACGAGCATTTTGACATTTTTTTGCTATTATCATATGCAGAAAAATGTACTGTTTTGCCAAATATCACATAATCCGAATGCTATATAAGAGAAAATTAAATACATTTAGAAAAAACAGACAAACGTGTTTAATAAGTTGTTTGTTAATATAAAATACATGATTTAAAATAGATGAAGTAATCGGTTGCCCTTGTTTAATATATGAAACGAGAGTTGTTGATTCATGTAGGTCACTGACGTTTACGTTTTTTTTATGTTATCCTTACACTAAAACTCGATTTACACTAAAATTAGAAGAATTTTTTTTGTACAATAATTATAAATGACAAAAGGAAATGATTAGAAAATAAATGATTACATCGAAATTTTATGGAATGGAATGTATGCAATGGTTTCTTGGGGTTTCAATAATAATCGTGTCCTGGAATAGCCTATAATAAAAACACCAATCGCCTTGTAATGTTGGTTGCCTATGTACATTTGGTTTTCAAAGGGAGTTCCACTATCTTGTGTGGAAGATCCTTTCGAAATGTAACTAACGATTACTTCACAAACAAAAAATCTTTTCTCTATTGGAAGAAGACACAATAACTATTTGCTGCCTAAATAACAACAAATAAAACATTTAATTGTTAATTATATATGTAGATGACGATACGTGCTTGATGCAGTATGTAGCAGTTAGAAGTGAATATACTTTAGAATAAAATGAAAAATAACTATACTCGATTCACGTTTTATTTGTCTGGGTCGGGTATGACAATTTACTACGTTTGTTTATGTAAATATGTATTTGTTTAGTGTCATTTACGTTTGTTTCTGGATGGAGATTGTACTTCACAACATAACGTATTGTCGCCAGTGTAATTAAATTACTTTTACAATAGTAATTTAATTAAGTAACTAGCAAATTTTTTTAATGTAACGACTCTATAGCAACTGCTGTACACACAAAATATCTACGAAGTTTAGAAATTTCATGGTGTGGGAGTTTCTAGAACTCTTAATATGTTAATCACCAAGTGCTTAATCCCACACCTTGCTGGTAACGTTCTACATCTCCCAACTAGTTTTTACGTTGACCAACCTCGCATGATAGTACTCTAACAACGGGAATTTCGTAAAAACACTTGCACTTCTAGTTTCAAGCTCCAGGTTACAGCAGACCTGGACTGCTATGCACACGCAGACGACACAAGCAGCCAGGACTGAACTCACCTTCCATAAGTTCTCGCCATGGTTGCGGGCACGTGCTCGGAATAGGCAAGGTGAGTTTGTTGACCGCGACGCCGTACGCAACGGCAAGGGTGTCGATTCCCTTGTAGGGTGTCTCGCCGGTCAACAGCTCCCAGAGCAGCACTCCGTAACTCCACACGTCGCTCGCCTTGGAGAAGGTGGAGTTCTTGATGACCTCTGGCGCCATCCACGCGTACGTACCCGCCTGCGACATCCTCGTTGTCTTATACACCTCGCGCGCGAGTCCAAAGTCCGTAATCTTGAGCGTTTTGAATTGCAGATCGTCATTTTCTATTTCTTCGCTCAGCAGGACTGAAAAAGGATAACATGTTAATAAGGTAATCGTCGCAAAAGGTAGGCCTCCATGCGGAGGTTAAGGTTAATCGCCTACCCTATTTTTTTAACCTAGTAATATAGAATTCATTGCGTTTGCTGCTACATACATTGTATAACATGATACCCACGAACCAACAAAACAGATATACTGGTGTTTTTGAATGGCCTGTGGGAATTTACATCTATGGTAGAGCAGCGAAATTATAAATCCGTAGAAATAGCTATACGATATTAGGCAAAATCCCTTAAAAAAATGAGATCTTGCAGTAAAAACAATGGAAGCTATCGCGGAAAACTCCAATACAAACAAGGTTTGCTTTACAGACCACATCTATTAGTTTCATTTCACAATTTGCAAATTGAAGACGTTAAGTTGAAGTTAAAGTGCAACCATTATTTTAAGGCCGAATCTTTAAGCCTTTGACTTAGGGACTATCTGTAACTGATAGGGGGCACTCAGGTAGAACCAGCCAACGTATTCAGGTACATTTTAAAATATTTACAAAATTTTACACATTTTTATATCATATACAAATTCCTTTTTCGTTACATAGGAGTAAAACGGGGAACATTAATTTTGAATTTAATAACGAATTGGAAATTGCAAATGGCACACCACACCCTAATCTAAACTAATTAAATAAAAATATTTACTTTTTTATAACTTTTACCTAGTTCGTAAGTTTTTAACTATTAAAACAGATTTTAACGTTTTATATAATACGTGTTAAAGTAATTAATTAATTCATTCGTATATCAATGAAAATGTTAAAAACACCGGAAGAACGAATTATTCCGAAACAGCTTATAAAATAAATAATTAAAATCTACTACTTTTTGTTCTAAATCCATATAGGTATATATTAATTAATTAAATAGAACTTTAAAAACTCATCCGAGTAGGAATCGGATTATTCAGAAAATTCTGAAGAATCGCCGCCTAAACTTATTATTAACGGTTTCACCTTGTACTTTGGGGAATATTTTTTTCCATTTTAAAATACGCACACCGAGTACAGACCTGTAGACTAGTAACAGCCGCTCGTTCTTTTGTTACGGCATTACAAGCTTCACACTGAGAGGAAATGACAAAATATCAGCGGCGCAAAGATTCGGCCTTAAAATAATGGTTGTACTTTATGTCTAGGGTGCCCTGCTTTATAACCTTCCGTTATTTTATATTATATTATAGATTTTCGTCGAAATGTTTTGGGTTTAAGTACCTTCTATTTAGGTAATTTGTGTTATGTAAACTAAGCGGTATTGAGACGCAATGAATTTTGAGCCATGCTCAACTGAATTTACTTGGGTTCTCGAGGCCAGAGCTTGAAAATCCTGAACACTGTCCTATAAACTGGGAGCCACCTTCAACTTTTTATACGGTAAGACACATTCTGACTAAAAATTATAAAATTATAGAGCTTTCTAAAAAAGTTTCCGAATATTTTACTCCATGTTTGATCTTTAAAATAAAACGAATAAAAATGTTAGTTACATTATAAGCAGAGTGTCATGAAAACCGAGATTAATCAAAATGTCATACTCATCTTGGAGAATATTGTATAATCACGACTTACACCCGAGCCATACACAGTGTGTCCCTCCAACGTACGGATGAAGCGAAATAGTATTTCATATGAGATATAACAAACGATATTATTTTTTTATTTAGTTTGCTTAGTGAAAAAGAAACTGATCTATATGAGATAGCATTTTTACCGTATATAACTGCGTTTACAAAGATTTGCGAGTACACGGTTTAAAAAATCTCAACATTGTATTTTATATTTCGAAATGCACGTTAAACATTTATTTTTTTTTTTCGAAGAAAGAGAAGCTCCAAATATGTTTCCTAAAAAGTAAACTCAACTCCATTTTTGATCTTTGGCATAAAATTAAAAAAACGGCTATTGCTGTATGTTAAGCGAGCTGGAGAGCCTTACAAAATTAAAATTTTATATCCTCTCCATGCGCAGTGTCCAAGCCCAACAACCGCTGAGTAAACAGCACAAGTTTTCTTTAACAGTTTCTGAAACACGTAACCAATATTTTTTTTTTTTTCTATAAACTTATACTATTTTTTTCTATACAAACAATGGAATTCTTAACTATATCTTGCTGTTTTAGAAAGGTTCGTGTTTCAGTGGCTAGCAAACCCCCAGTATTACACAAGATAACATCGTAAGTTACAAGATTCATTAAAGATATAAGCCCCGTTACAATCAGAGGTTCATGAATTACAATATAAATTTAAAAACTTAATATTTTTTTAATGAAGCAAATAGCATGTTGCGATAAATTTCCGTACGTTTCCAGGTTTTTCGACCCATACACGTAGAATCTAACGGCTAGGAACATACAGTACCCAGGAGACTGCACAGTTGAACATTTAATGCATCTACAAACAAGAGCAGTAAATTTTATTGGGTCTGCATCCGCACTAAAGCGCCAACATTGGCTTCCTTTTGCGGATTGAAGACACGTTAGAAGGAGTTTTAGGAACCCCCTTTACATTATATTGCTGTTACATAACAACTCATTCCCTCACTCTCAATTTAAAATTTTATACGTTGGTTCTGATATATCGCCCTTCCTTAAGTTCACATGATCTAATCCTCTTGTTGTGATAGAGAAATGGAATAGTCTCAGATTAGGAAAAGCTGTGTTAGTAATATTGATACAGTAAGAAAAATTCATAACGTGGTTATACTAAAGAAGTTTCCGCTATTGTTCTTATCGTAGGTGAATGTAGAGAAACAGATATAAGTCAGTATCATATTGACGTAAATAGTAATAACGTGACGCTGTCGATATTGATTTAACTGCAGCCGAGCTCCAAAACCATGAATACTTTATGCCAATGGAGTAGTAGATACTTCACTTACCCCAATAGCCTTGGAGGTCGTTAAATTCTTTAGAACACCATACAGGAAGATAAAGGAAGAATCATAATGAAAATCTATTTACCCTTGGGACGAAAAGGATAAGAATACACGCTTCGGAAGGAAACGCTTGAAAGAAATTACTTGCACTAGCTACAAATATTGTTTGGATCTAACCCTCAGCGTAATTTAAGCTTGAATCAGTTGGTCAGCAATAGGTTAAAGGTCAGTTTATATATAATTAGGGTTTGATTTTTCAAGATAATCCAAATATGAAGCTATTTGCACTCGCCACCCATAAGAATTTGACGAGCTCGTTATACATTCTCTTTAACACCTTCGGAAACGCTACAAGGAACATAAGCCACTGTTCTAAAAAGGAGCGCAAGAATCACCGACAGGAGTCGGTGTGTCGTAAACGATAGTTCGATAATGTAAGCGCAAGAATTAACCACGTGAGATTAAGAATGAAAATTGCAAAGCGGCAGCGTAACGCTTATTTTGCAGGTAAATAACCAGCGGCATTGCAGCTTCCGTTTCCGTAACAAATGGCGTCCGAGAGCGACGAAAATTTGTTTTATGTCATCTTATCGCAGATTACACAATCTCATATACTCGACACGTATGGTGGCATATAGACATAAGATAAATTTGAGGAACGAGTTGAAAATAGGCCTCCCCGTTCTTCTACTATTACGGAAACTAAACAAAGGAAATCATATAATGTAAATTATTTCCGAACTGTCTGTATTATTCGTACGTAGAGAACTCATTTCCGTTATCTATACGAGATCCTTGAGCGGTCTTTGCACCCTTCATTAACATTCCGCGAATAATTAACCCCATGTATGCCGCAAGATTAATTGTATTTAACACAATAACGAAACCTACGTCGGGGAGCATGAGCTAACGGCGCGGCGCCTGGAACCGCGAAAAATATCATCTCGGGAACAACGAACGAAGCAGATGTAGCGCCCCGTTAAACATATGTAAGGGAAATGAATAAAGTACATAAATTACAATCTGACATGTTTGAGGTTAAATCCTTACAATTCGTAGAATCTCCATTTAAATGCAATAAAATATTTCCTCTCTTAAAAGGCTCTAAACTAACTTAATAAACAGGTAAGACCGCCTTGGGAAAGTATTAGCAGATAAGCTGTGTGCAATACAAGAAAAGGATTTATTTTAATTGACGGCTGCACGTTTAGTTGAAATCAACTATTTGGGATATATGGCAATACTGTGTTCCATAAGAGCCCGTACTGTACTCTCAATCTGGAATTCACTATAGATAAGGTAATATATGTGTCAAAAAGAAATGAAAGCACTTTATATACGAGTCGGACCAATTTGAATCCTGAAAGTTAAAAACTTCTATTTATTACACATAAATCGAGATCGACATACAATAGCGGGTTTCCATTCCGAAGGTAGAAACACGGGGGACTTACAGCTTAACGTCGAATCCGAACGACAGAAATTCCAGAGAAGGTTTTTAGTATCTCACTTGCAAACCGGATTGGGAATTTGTGTGTGGTGGGTTGCAGCACAAGCTTCTTATATGCTACTTGGTTATGCTGGGGATTTGAACCCAAGTTATAATCGATGTTTTGCTCCGAAAGCGGCCGCTCTGCTAACTGAGCTACACAAAATTCGATGTACGGCTGGCAGAAATGAAGGAATTTTATATAACAATAAGACAAACGTGAACGTTGTAGATAATATACATGTCAAACATAAATCAATGCACTTTACATAGCAATGGGACAAGTTTGTGGGTAAAAGCACAGTAAACAGAGTGGCATAAATGTTAACCACCTAATTAAAATCCTTTACATGTCAAACATATATACATTATATTATACTAGTGGGACAAATATAGACCTTGTACGTAAAATATCACATAATACAATCAGGAGTGGGATCAATTTGAACCTTGAAATTCGTCAAACAATCATGCAAGCTATTTACATACGTATGTAGTATGTAAAATGATGTACGAGTATTAAAGAAACAAAGATACCCTATACACGAGTGGGACAACTTTAAACCTTATGTGTAAAATTCGATTTTAGTCATCACAATAATGAAGGCATTTTATATTTGAATAGGAAAAAATTGAACCTTGCAGATAGAATAGTATTCACTTATGCAGTAAATTCGATATGTGTAAGACAATACACGTTATATCTGAGTGAAACGTGTGGCTTGAAATGAAAATCCTCTATGTATCAAACACATATGGATACTAGTAGTAGGGCAAATATACAGGGTGAGTCTGCTAAGAAGAATCAGCTTGATATGTTGATTATTTGAAATATAAAGAAAAATATTTTTGGGCAGATTGTAATAGGCTGTGCCCCCTACATATAGGCACTTCCACGACGAGCTTAAAGAATTTTTAGAAACTGCTTATAATATATATTTTTTAAATTAAAATATTGCTTGGTGTGCATTACTCAGAACATTCTTCTATGTAATGACCTATTTTTTAAAACTCGTTTACTTTACGAGTTCTCCTCAAATATTTAAATAAAGTTTGTGGAATTAGTCTATGAATTCAAATTACTTCGGTATTAACGTAAAATGTAACATAAAACAAAAATACATCTACCTGCAAATGACACACCGGGAAGCAGGTTTTAATGTGGAATTTTGCATTCACATTTCTGTCAACTATTATCGAAAGTTTTAGGGCCTTAGTTCCACAACATTTATTTAAATATTTTAGAAGATCTCGTAACGTAAACGATTTAAAAAATAGATTGTTGCAGAGAAGAACGTTCTAAGTAATGCACATCAAGCAAAATTTTAATTTTTGGGCTTATAACTATTATAAGCAGTTTCTAAAAATTATTTAAACTCGTTGGAACAGCCAAGAAATAATTCTGATAGCGCCTATATACAGGGTGTCTCAGAAAGAATGGGCCAGCTTTTAGTCATAGATTCTTTAGGTAAAAATAAACCGATTAAACCTAATATACCTTAGGCAGAAAGTCCTTCCTTAAGAAGTTATAGGGCCTTAAAGTTCAATTTTTTATTTTTTCTTTTTATTGTAATTTCCACAAATCTAAAGATATTTCTTTCAAACTTGGTACACATACTTACCAGTATGCAATACAGTGACAGAATTATTTTCATTAACCAGACTTGACCGTAAGAGGCACTTAACCTACCACTGAAATTTTATTTTAGCTTTAACTTTGTTATTAGTAGAAAGTTTTAAAATTTTATTTTATTTTATGAAAGAGAATTAAAAAATACAAAAATAAGGTACTCTTACTTCATACGCGTAAAAGCAACCGTTTGCCTTCGAATGCTTGTCCCAAGTTTTGGGTTGTCGTTACGAGGTGCAATTATCAGGTAGCCATGATCGCAAAAACAATGGGTAGTGCTTGTGACCTACTGTAAAGAATAATGCTAAGTCAATTAAATACTTTGGTGTTATAGAAATTGTATTTTTAATTTCTGTTTTGTTTACGAAAATGCGTCGACATAACGAATGTCCAGGAATTTTCGTAAACACAAAGACAGAAATAAAGGTTCTTTATACAGGATGATTCTAAACATGTGTGAAAAACTTTAACCACGTATAGCTGAGATTATTTAACCCCATATCACCTAGTAATTTTTTCCAAATTCGGCTCCGTTACGGAGGTATGGCACTTCAAAGTGTTAGGTGTATGTATTTAAATTATGATTTTTAACGATCTCATTTTCGAGATACAGCCGATTTACAAATTTTTAAATCTAATGTTTCACTTCTGGCTCCGATTTCATCCACTTTTCACACTCAATTGTGCTGCAATTAAGTTTGGCTCTCGTTAGCTTACCAAAACAAGGAAGTTTATCAAAACCGAACAAGAAACAAAGAAGATATTTACATTTTAGCGAATTGGTGTAAAAAAATTTTGTAGCCCCATACGTCTGTAACGCTACAGAATTAAAAACAAATAACCATACGTGGTTAAAGTATTTTGCACTTGTTAAGAATCATCTTGTATATGTATGTATATGTGAAATACTGCACATGTCAGTAAGAGATAAAGGTACTGCATATCACTAGGGAAAATGTAAACCTTGTAAAGGGGGAGTCCTAGATAATTCAGGTAGAAACAAATGTATTTTGTGGACTACTACGAACAACAAATTTGTATTGGAAAAATTGTCTAAACGATAATCAAGACTTTAATTAGACACTCGCACCTATCCACATTTTCCATCTTTAATCTAATCTAACCCAGGTTGACCTCGAGAACACGTGTTCCCAACTAATCTACATAATATGCTCTCAAGTGTTCAACTTCAAAAGCAATTTCAGGAAAATACAATGGTTACGTTTATAAAGCCCTGGAGAGCTACTATTCTGCTTATCATTTTGATTGGGGTCCCACCAGCGAGCTCCATCCGTCAAAAGGAGCAATAAAAGTGAAAACAAGACCGAACAAAAACCGTAAAGCGACAATACAGATGGGCGAAGAACCGGTCGCCTTCCCGAGAAGCTGCGGACAAGTGCGCTCATCTTTTTACCACTGACCCAGCTTGGAATACTGGAATTGTCTGATCGCTGTCAACGAGGACAATGTCTTCGCACGGGACACGCGAAGAATGTAAATGTCACCCACGCACTCGCGAACTGACAGACTATTTGTACGTATGGCGAAAGAAAACGCTCACCTACACATGCTACACATTTCGTAATTCTTGCGGTTGTGTTCACAAAACGCGTGCCTTCAAGATGATAAATTGATCCAACTGTAAAGGATGAATAAGACGAAAACTTTCTGTTTTTTAAGGAGTTAGTTTTTTAGAACGGATAGAATTCGACGGGGCCACTAAAAGAGTTCGCAGAAAAGTCGACGATACTCCCACTGAGTCGATTAATATTCATCAACTTCCCTATTTCTATTTTAATAATAAAAGTGCAATGTCACAGTGAAATATTGCCTTTGACGTCATTATAGGGTCTACAAGAAACCAGATCTTTTATAATAATAGTGATTGTGATTTTCCCACAAAAGAATAAAAGCAGTAATAATATGTTACATGTTTACATTAAAGCGTTTAATGTGACCGGTAAGAGCAACAGTTTGTTTATATAACCATACAGTACAACAAAATATACTTAGTGACAATATGTGAAATACGGAACCTTCTGTTTGGAAATACATGTTTATTAATTAAGTATGTAGTGCGAGTGTACATCAGGCAATAAACAGTGACACGCTAAAATAAACCCTAAAAAAATAGGTACCTTAAAAACGCCGAAAAATCGTCAGAAACATAACCTAGAAAATCCGAAAATTAGAAACCCATTGGATCAAATATATATAAACTTTAAAATTATTGAAAACCTAATCCAACATAAAAATACCACAACTTTCAAACCTTTGACACTCTAAAAAAAGAACCGATCATACATAAAATTTCGCAATTCCTGATTTTTGTTGTAAAATTTTAGAACCTTCTAAAATCCCCCCCAGGCATTTTAAAAACCCCCACAAAACATTGTTATACCTAATTTATCCATAAAAATGCTCGACACCCAAACCTAAAACTAGAAAACGTCTAAACTGCCCCAAATACACATTTTACGAAATCCCTTTAAACTTACTGATCTTAACCTTAAAAAAGATAAATAACTCCCTCCTCCCCTCCACATACAAATTCTTAAACCTTGAACTTCGCGACAAAATCTTTAAAAACTTCCCAAATCTCGATCTAATTTAGGAAAACCTTAATTGCCTACGAAAACTTCAAAAAACATTAAAAATATTCAAAATTTTGAGCTACTTTAAAACCTAGGCAAAAAAATATGAAAACCCTTATAAACCTTGAAACCCTGCTGAAATCTACCTAAAGGACACCGAACTTATCTTAACCTTGAAAATGATCAAAAACATGTCCTAACTTTAAAAACATTTGGAAAACTATGTCTCTCTTTTAAAACCTTGGCAACCATTCCAAAACGTAAGCTATAGATACGTAGTTTATTTCTACCATAAAAATCATGAGATAATCCTAAAAATCCCTCAAAATCTGAACTCCCTTCTTCAAAGCAAAACTTCAAAAAACCTTGAGAAACCTAAGCTAACCGTTATAAACCACGAAAAGTATCGGAAAATGTGAAAATATCTTCAAAATGACGTCATCTTGAAAATCCTTAAAAATCAAAGTTAACCTAAAAAAACCTTCAAGAGTAAGTCAACAAAAGAGCCGGCCTAGGTGGTCTAGTGGTTAGCGCATTTGTCATTAGATCAGAGGGACGCGGGTTCAAACCTGGCTGAGGTCGGCGAGATTTTTCTAGCGGGGAAAAATCTGAAAATGCGCCTTTGTCGGATAAGAAGTAAAGCCGTAGGTCCCGTGCCACTGCGATGTGTGACACGTTAAAAATCATTACTGGAGTTGGAATTACCCCAGATAGACAAAATTCCTAGTTAGGGTGTACAATGGGCCATATGGCCTAAGTGCATAGAGATGCTTGGAAAACCGCGTCCTAGATCTCGCTCTTTCAAAGCAAGCAAGTCAACAAAAACATAAAACACCTTTAAACTGTGCCATAATTTTGAAAGATTTAATATCGATCCCCTTTATCCCTAAACGTAACCCTCAAGGTCCTTGAAATCTGTATCTAACTCAAAATACTTACAACCCTTAGAACCTAAAAACCAAAAAACTTCGAAAACCATGAGAACAGTTTGCGATTTTTTTCAAAACCTAAGGTTAACACAGAAGCAAGCTTACCTAAATTGTGAGTAGTTTCAGAATATCCCAAAAATGTTTAAAAAATATATCTCAACATAAAATCCTTTCAAGTATTAATATATCCTTAAAAATTTTTGAAAATTCCAACCTAGTCTATAAATACTTTCAAAACTTAGAGTTTCTGAAAAAAAAACTTTCAAAATGTAACCTACGAAAACTGTGAATACCCAAACTCATCAACATCTTGTAAACCCCCCAAAAGTTTGGAAAATGTACATAAACATAAAATAACTTTAAAAACGCAGATTACCTTAGGAACCCTTACAAAGCAAAATGGCATATTAAAAATAATAACATGAAAACCTACACAACCAAATTATCCATTAGAAAATTCTTCCGTTGATTCCGAAAAAAGGTGGACCATGGACCATATCTTGAAAAACTTTGAAAACCACAATCGTAATTGCACAACCACTTATTTACAATTCTGCCCTGATATTTAAATCAAATAAAAACCAAATATATTACAGTTGACATTCTACTTCCGTAGAACTAGACAAGAGCATACAGCATTCTCATTTTAGCTATACTTCCTATTAAAGTTTTCATGCCATTTATGTGTTTGCAAATGTAATATGCTTTGATCAAGACCCCGGTCCGGGGTTGTCTTTTTCGTAAGCACTTCCCATATTCAACAAATAAAGACAATTACAATGAAAATAGGCCAACTTGAAAGAACGGGTGTAATTCTGCTAAAAGGCAATTAGAAGTTAAGGAAATTGCACATCCATTAACCATTGTTTTTCAAAACCTTTTAATGGCCTTTGAAAGTTTTACCCCATTAAAGACAAATGAGCAGTCAGCGTGGGCTTGTACCGATTATTCGCTAATAAATTTGAAAAACTTTAATGTTAGTGAGGTGCTATTAGGAATACCAAATCCGCATGCATTTTTAAATAATAATGCTGAAGCTAACCAATATATACAGGGGGTGGTGCGAGTAGGTATATGATAAAACATTCAAATTTTCAGGTTTCGCCGAAGCATGAGTTTTACATCGTAAAAGCATTCTTGATTTTACAGGAGGCCACGTAAAAAAATGCCACACTAAATTATACAGCGGATTATATACTAGCAGGCCAAATATACAAGATGAGTCTGCTAAGACGCATCAACTTGATATGTCGGTTATTTGAAATATAAGAAAAATAATTTTTGGACCCATTGTAACAGGCAGTGCTCCCTATGTAGAGGCATCAAAATATTTTTTAGCTATGCCAACGACACCAAAAATTGTTTTTAATCTGCTTATAAAATCTACCTTTTCAAGAATTAAAACCTCTCTTGTTGATTATTGCTTGGAATGTTGTTCTCTGTATATCCCTCAATTTTTGAAAAATCCTTTAGTTAAAATATTTAAATAAATGTTGTGAATTTGGTCTGCGAGTTCATATTAGTGTTTTGCACTAAAATCTAAAATGAAACAAACAAACATCTAGCTGACATCATATAGCAGGAAATAGAGTTGCGCCGAAACTGTGGTCTTCCCAAATTTCTTTCAAAAGAAAGTGTCCTCTGTAATAAAAGAAGATCGCTAGTTTTAATTTTGTGACAAAATGTATTGGTTTTCAGTGGTTATAACCACTTAGTAATTTAAAACACAACCCCACCCGGTACGCAGGGGGATAAGTATTCGCGAAATGCCATATTACTAAATTTCTTAATGTTAAACTACGAATTCTTATTAAACCTCATACTGCGCGTGTTTTGGTATAAATGAATATGATTTTACCTATAAAACAGATTTGTAAGTAGGTAATTGCCGAAAAAACATTATGCATTAAATCAAAATTAGATAACTTTTGCAGTACATTACAACTTTACTCTGCAATAATATATATACAGTGCGGTCGTAAAATGTCTCCCCCCCCCCACTAACTTTTGAACGACTTGATATTTCTTCACAAAATTTTGTGTGCTTTGATGGAAGGCTAAAAAGTAGTCCATATTTTAATTTTATAACTTTCAAAATGGCGGCTAGGCGCTATTTTGAACTATTTTTTTAAATGGCAATGGGGGCCGAGTGACACCTCATTCGAAAGGTATTTTAATTCTACGTCTGATCCTTGAGTTTCATAAAATCCCGGAAATTTTGCGATTTGCGGTCCGGTTATGTCGTTAGCCTCGTCGAGGACAACAACTTTTCCTTATAGTACTTTCCCGTAGCTCATACCGTTCGGCCGCTAGGGGCGTCCAAAGTCGAAACACGCATCGAGGTTAGCATGTGTCCACGTCATCATAACGGGTCGGTCGCGATTTTAACCTGTTCGCATAAGTACGGTGCATCGACGGTCGGTTCTAACATCCCCGAAAGGGGCGCGGGGGACGCTGGCTAAGTTTTTATGCCGATTTTTAAGTTTCTTTTCGACGTTTCGGCGTCCCCTGCCGGCGATGCACCGTACCTATACGAACAGATCGAGCTCACGACCGACCCGCTGCGATGACGTGGACACGTGCTGGACGTCGATTCGTGTTTCGACTTTGGACGCCCCTGGCGGCCGAACGGTACGAGCTACAGGCAATAATATTTTTCAGTAAATTAGAACTAATTATCGTTCTCTATTGAAACAGGACACACACAACAATAAAATTTCTTTATGTATTAGCCTAAATAATTGAATACCTCAGAAACTACTCAATTTAGATCCCACCATTCTATATTATCTTAATCCTTCAATTATAAAAAATTGAAAAATCAAAAATATGTAAGGTGTTGTTCCATTTAAATATATGTATATTAGATCTGGCATTTTTTGTCTAACACCCTGTAGAATCAAGATTATATTTAAAATATGCAATTCATGGTTCTGCATAACTCTGCTTAATAAACTATTTGAATATTTTCATCATTAAAGTACAATCATCCGTTCTCGCACTGTTGAGCCACCCCTTTTATTATCATATAGGGGAAGTACAGTCGTAGTACCGCAGACTGCAACTATTAAAAACGAGTGGGTTCATTTTCTCCTGGGTGTACTATACAGGGTGTGTGAAATACGGTATTTTACATGGGTGCTACAAAAAGTGAGTGGTGCCAACTTTTAAGTAAATCAAGGACATGTAGATGTCGTTCTGAAAATGTAGATCGCATGTGTTTAAAGGAACACAATTAGTAAGAAGGGGATTCCAGAATGTTCCGCTATTGTAATCGAGAAGGCATGAAACAGGAGTGCGGCCTAATGCGTCCTTCGCGGAAAATTCGCTTACTTTACACGAGAATTCCTGCATTACTATTCTGCACAAAAAAACGTTTCGTCCGCATTGAGAATATGCTGCACTAAATTATAGTACGAAATAATGCAAAAGTAATAACCGCAGCAAGATTGGATTTAATTGATTGGACGATATCAAATACAACTAAAATTTGAATGCTTATGGTTAGTCACTCCGGTTATATTAATAAATGTTTTCAAAGCAGGTAGTAGACGCTGCAAATTTTTTTACCGTTTACGTATCCTTCTAAGAAATGAAATCCCCCTACTTCAGCCCCCTCATGCCATCATGTTAGCCGAGGACAATATAAATACGATGATTATAAAAAAAATTAGTTTGGATAACTGTAGATCTTTTTTCCAGTTTTTTGTATTCTAGATAAAGAAGTATAATTTTATTTTTTATTAGAATCTTGCCTTAGCAGCAAAAAACAATAAATGGAGAAAACATCGCTACGTCTCGTAAGAGATAACACTCAAGAAGAAAAAGCGACACATTGACATGCTGTGATAATAAATAAAACCTTCAATTTCCAACAATTTCCATTTTCCGCCTTTTGCTGTTTTGTCTATAATTTTTTTGTTAGTCAATTTTCTGAAACTAAAACAAAGTGAAAGCAACAACAAAGTTTGAGGACATCTACAATATTATCAAGACAGCAGCCAATAGTAAATGCCAGAGATAGTCCATTCCGTTTATCGATCCCAATTCGGAATAATCGTCGCTCGGAAATGTCTTCTTGGAAAGTGAGCGCGAAGCAACAAAATGAGATATATCGCTTTTATAACGAGATTCTTCTCAGGTGCCTGACAAGGCTGCGTAGAAATTCCATTTTGTCTGACAACCCGAAACTATAAAACATACATTTATTTTATATGAACTTCGTTCCTGGGAAGCGCAACTTTGCACAGAATTGGGCCATTTAGGGGACGTTATACATAACTAATGGTAGGTTATATTGTAGTGAACAGTAAGAGAAAACCGGGGGACAAATAACAAGAACATACGGCAACAGTGAACGAGAAGGGAGCTTCGGTAATTCCGTAAGCTTCTAACGAAAATCCTGCTCAGGGAAGCAGCTTTTATGTCTTTCCATACTAAATAGTATTAAATAATTGCCGATTTTTGAATCAATATTCAGGACGTACAACTATATAATAAAATAATTAAAACCGGTCGCTTACATGGCCTCATACGTCACGAAAACATGACGTCCGCAAATATTTATTTGATGATATAATTATAGAGATATGACGGATAGCCTCTTAAAAAAGAAACAAATAACGGATATTGTTATGGCACGAAGAATATTTTCAGTGTTATGTTACTCATGATTAAGATTCCCAAAAATATCTGTTGAGACGTGTTAACTTATTGATGTCATTTACAGCAACATATGCTATTGAATAATTAAGGTTCAATGCACTACCAATTTAGGCACAGGGTGTTAAAAAAAACATAAATAACTTTATACCTATTCGGAAGCGCGCAGTATGACATGCTTTAGTAAACACGCAGCACATAATGTACTTCAGCTGTAAAAACGTCCACCTAAAGTCACTGCCATGTCTGATACGAAACTTTAATTAACCTACAGGGTGTTCAAAGCAAAATCATCATTTTCATTTACATGCGCGGGTGTCTATTTTAAACAACATGCAATACAGGGTGATTCATTAGCCTCTTTACAAACTTTGGCAATGAAAACTAGATGTAATTTCATGAAGAAATGTTCATATGAATGTAGGTTCTATCTTTCTTTGTTAAATAGTGATAGGGTTTTTAAAATAATTATCTCTTTCAACACTAATGAGTAATCATATTTTAAGTAAATAAAAAAAATTTATTGTAACAAACAGAAAGCAACATTGCGACTGCAGTAAATGTTCAAAAATTAGCCCATTCTCCTGAATACACAACTAACAACAACGAACTAAACTCGCTTGTACGCGTAATAAATTCATATTATTTCTAATATGAGTTTCAGCATCTCGAATCCTCTGCAATAATTGATGATGATCATTTATTTCCACGGCATAAGCAGGTTGCTTGAAGTAACCCCATAAATAAAAATCGCAAGGATTTAAGTCGGGTGATCTAGGTGGCCATGGTATAGGCCCCAATCCATTTATTTGGAAAATGTCTTCCCATATCTTGCATCAGGTGGAGTGGAACGTCATAACAAAATAAATAAACAAACTATTTTTGACAGGTGATTATGTTTTACCAACTTTTATTATGCTAAACCATGGCTACTACGTTATTTCAACTTAATTTAGTGTCCAAAGAGATAATTATTTTAAAAACCCTATAACTTCTTAACAAAGAAAGATAGAACCTACATTCATAAGAACATTTATTCATGAATTACATCTAGTTTTCATTGCCATCATTTGTAAAAAATCTAATGAATCACCCTGTATATTATACATTTAAACGATTACTAATTTAATGAGAATGGGCGCTATACACATACACATGCTTGTGCATACAATGGAATTATAAATTAATATTAAAATATATACCTACTACTGTATGCATTCTGGTGTATCAAACATGACATACTTTGGTGAAGGCAGTATATTATCTATTTTATTGCTAAAAAATTAATAAAAATTCTTGCCGTATACATACACACTAAAAGATGCCACTTAAATTACTCATGCTCAACGCAAAAAAGCACTTTCATCGGCATTCTTCTGTATGGATGCATGTTTTACTCAACACCTAGTATATTATATATTTAAAGTATTAAAAATTCAATAACGCGAGTGGTATGCACAAATATGCAACTCTGTATGAAAATTATCTTCAAAAAATATATTATATTTACAATGAATTTCTAGTGTACAAAACATGACATATTTCAGGAAACACGCAGTATATTATCTAGTTCAATTTAAAAAGAAATTAATAACAGTTAGTGCCGTATGCATATACATACTCCGACAAGGTACTTAAATTAACCTACAGAGTTTTGAAATAAACGAAGCAGTTTCATATAATTTCTGAGGTATGTATGTACGGAGTATTTTACTGAAGACGCAGTATATTACCTACCTATTAAAAGGATTAAAAAGTTAAAACAAAAATGCGTACACACATGCTCGCCTGTAACTTAATCCACTGGTGTTAAAGGCTAAAAGTGCAACTTTATGTGCATTCTGGTTCATGAACAACATATTTTAGTGAACACGCAGTATATTACCTATACCAATAATAAAAATATTCCATAAATCTCACTACTATACCGCCCCTCAAATGTTCTCATACATTAACTGTAGCATATCAATTAACTTACAGGGTATTCGAAGCAAATAAGACCAATTTTATATGCATTCTGATGTATAACGAATATACAGGGTGTTAACGGCTATTTGAAATGCAATATGATCCCTCCAGAATCTTATCCGCGAACCCTTAGGATATCCTCTATTTCACTGCTAAATATTCTCAACGAAAACCGATACTATGTACCTACCTATCTAGCACACAACGATAATAGCATGCAAATATAATATACAAGGTATTATATCTCAAGTATGTAATGTATGCATTTTGATGTTTCTATGGCAGGTTTTAGCCAAGTTTAACTACATTATAAATTTCAACAATAACACATTCAATGCAACTCATTACCGTAGATGCTCGTGTACATGTGTGTCACATAAAAAAATACTATATATATTCAAAGTAAAATCAACCAATGTGTGGTGGCTTCTTGGCAACACTTTGTATTATTAATAAATCAATTTAAGGAAAGTTGATAGTGTATTCAGTCGCACTGATATAAATTTCGTAGTACATATGCGATATATCAGCGCCAAGGTGGTTCAGTGGCTAAAACCATTGCGCTCCCCCACGAAAGGTCGGGAGTTGAAATCACCGGCTCGATGCCTGGGGACTGCCTCCCAGTCGCTTTAAATAATTGGGTGCATGCATTCTAATGAACAAGGGGTAATATTGCGGTTGGCATATGCGTGATGCCCACCAGATCACCACGTGTCATCATTTGGTACGCAACAACAGGTGCGACAGCAAAGAATCGGGGAGTTCTGACCTTCCGTCTTGTAGACCAAACTCCTTCATGGGGTGTAGAGCCTCACCATTATTATTATGTGATACATACGTTTTAGTATACAGCGCGTTCGCAATAATTTGAAATATACTATGGTTTATGTCTAGCCCCCCCCCCCACACTTAATAGATACTCTATTTTGTTGCAAAATATCCTCAAGAAAAATATGTGTCATGTACACACACGACATGTAATAAATTTTGCAAAAATTTAAATGTACATGGCGATCAAAACCAAACTTGTATGTATGTAGTTATAAGGCGCTTAGTAGTAACTCAGTATATTACTTATTCGAATAACAACAACATTCAATGAAAAGCAAGGCCATCTATGTACGTGTATATTCTTACACATCTATTACACAACTTGATGTACAAGGAGTTTAAAAGCAATACCTTAACAAAATGTAAAAATGCAATGCAATCTCTATACAAGACCGTTTTGCGAGTCACTGTTAATTGTCAGTTCAATCAGTTAATGTGGGCACTGTATTTACACATATAATTATTGTACCTATACAGGGCGACACAAAAGGTATTTTCCGACTACACTTTATGTGTTTTGTATTTCGTTGCTCTCAGCGGAAACTGATACTAACTGAAATTAAATTAACTATAAATATAAATATACCGGGTGTTCACAATAAACCTTGTCATTCGAAATATATTTTGTTTATAATAAATTATCTATGCCAACAATAAAACTACATTTAACGAAACTAGGAGCAATGTACGTACTGTTACATCAGTTACGCAAGTCAATATACAAGACATTCAAAAGCAAAATCCGTAACGTTAGACGCAGGGCAATTTCTAGAAGACGCTAATTAGTTCATTTAGAACGAGTTGGCGCTGAATTTATAATATAAATCGAATATACCAACCCCATTGATTTGTGTATACCGGGGGTTCACGGTATTCTTTATACGTAAGGATGCCTGTGGCGTAAATATTGTGTATATTTTCTATTTTACTGTTACTTGTATATTTATTGTCATGGGATAAAAGTAGTACAGACATAAATATACAGGGTATTCAATAGAAGTAGAAATAACAATTTTATAATAACACATTTAAAGTAGCGTAGGCTTTCAATTTGCTTTCTAAAAATGGAGTTTCTTAATTTTTTAATCAGTTATACTATTACAATCTACCATGTTGAGACTGTGCATAGATTAAGTATGGAATCCCCTCTCACGGTTCGTATGTGGCGTACGTTAACCAGCATCACCGTTTCAGGAATTACCTTTCCATTTCTAATAATTATTTATTTACCTTTCGCCAAAAAATTTTCCGAGTGTACGTTCAACACTTGGTGTGAGAATTGCCCAACGCGGGTTGCCAATTATGGCTGGAGGCTCTATCCGACCTCTGTGCAAACCGGATTCGAAATAAACGCCACCGATCGCCGATGGAATTATGCAACGTTAGAATTTTATTATTTAATCGATTACATATAGGTAGGCAAACTGAGGTAAACAACTGCGTTCCCATGCCCGTGTACGTTCAAGAACGCATATGTGCGATGTAGAAGCCAATATATCCAATTTCAAAATCAGTAGCTGCCTGAAATACAACACGCACGTTGCTGTCGTGAGCTGGTAAAAGCAACAAAAACGCCCAGCAAAGGGGTACCCTATGTACACCATGATCAGCTGTTGCGTAAAAAAAGAAGAATAACGGAATTCTTAGTAATTTTCAACCGCAAAGGCTCCCGAAACATACTTGACAACCAGCAGAAATACGGCCAACGAACGACTGCGGTCGTTACTAATTATTAATTAGCATAGTCAGCCTTCATAGTTCTGCGCTAACGTCAGTTTACAATCGTTCATTTTAATATAACTGCATGATTAAATATATTAAACAAACATATGTACGAAATTAACTTTCTTTTTGCTTGGGGGTGCCACGTGTTCCGTAGCGGACCTCTCTTATTTTCCTAACCAGACCAAATATTCGTGCTCTATGTATGAAAACGACAAAAATAAAATATATGAAACCGATAGACTGTAAATAAACGTCAATGTATGTATTAATCATTTAAGGGTGCCATCCTGTTGTCATAGCAGAGCTCTATTATTTTCCAAAAGAAGGTAAATAGTTCGTGCTTTAGGGAAGATTTCTAAATAAATTAACGTGGTAGATTATAAATGTCAATGTATTTATTATCAATCATTTGGGGGGTGCCATCGTGGTGCGATACCGGACCGCTGTTATTTTCCTAAATATAACCTAAATAGCTCGTGGTCTATAGGAAAACAAAAAAAAAGATCTCTAACCAAGTGATATATTATAAACGTCTACTTATTTATTCATTATCTTTCATAAACTTATAAAAGCAAACAGTGTTTGACATTGAAAAGCCGTTATTACCATGTAATAACATACTTAACGACTTCTCCAATTTCTTTTTATTTACCATACAATAAATATAAATTATATATACCACGACCGGTTTCAGCAACCGATCGCAATCACTCCTTGAGGGGGAACTGCAATACGTCGTTATTTTAATAAGTTCAATTTGCCAAATTATGCATAGTTAATTATTGGATTAAAATTCCGCCGAAACTTTGTTGGGAATAACCATTAATGCTAGATTAACATGTACAGTATTATAAAAACGGTTAAAATCTTATCGATGAATTATGTATATTTATGTACTAATTTTATCATGTTATATTTCAGTTTCATCAATTGGCAAATATCTCTAACAGCAAAGTAAAACTTTCCAGTAATCCAAATATCTGGCTAAAATATTTTAAGACGCACGTACATTTACCCCCCTGTATTAATAAGAACTTCGCTAAAATATTGAGTGTTTAATGAAAACAGAGCCACTTCCCTGTTGCCCTCTCTTTATGGAAACGAACACAATGCCGTACGGTTAATATATGCATAAAATTACATTAGTGGTCTTTTCTTAAACGCAACCAGTAGTTTTTATATTTAAATTGAAATAAAATGCAAACAGTGGTACTTCAATTTCTTTTTACTGTAAATTTTTTATACAGTATTTGAAATTTTGAGAAAAATTTATGGTTACGCCTCATGGCATACAAAATAAAAACAAAGTGTCCTTTTACAGTTGAATGTGATCTTATATGTAATATACAGGGTGTATCAGAAATAGGTACAAATATTTAAATCAGTAATAGATTGGCTCAAGTAGAATTCAATGGTATTATTCATTTTTCAAAAATCATTAAGTTTATATTTTTTTGAATTAAAAAATAAAATAAAATTTTGTTTGATCAGATATTAGTTGCGACACATAGTTGACAAGAATAAAAAATGCTAGCTAACCATGTAAAAATCCAATATGGCGTCCACTTAATATTAGAAAGTTGCTACCGCCATCTTGAAT
>JABXWE010006400.1:0-33360 GCA_014611495.1 Limonius californicus | reverse complement strand
GCTGGATGGCAAATCAATCCTGAATAGATTATATTTGAAAGAACACACATAGATGACAGTTTGTCAAATACCTAAAACAAAATTTCCAACGAAAGGCTTCTTCTTGTTGCTATGCTACGTAGTCAGCAGCATAGAACAATGTTCGTGAGTTCATAGAACTCATTTACTGTCTGTTTTGTGAGTTTCATTTCACGAAAGTTCCTATTTTAGTAATAAAGCTTGCCTCCGCTTTTATGCATCCACTTCTTTTTGGAAAACTTCCAATTTTTTATTTTTACGATTATTGCGTTTTTAGATCATACACTACCAATTCTACAACGTCGATTTTGCAATTAACTTAATGTTACGAAGGGAAACACAATTTTCAAGAGTTAAACATTTAAATCTCTAAAGAACAACTTTCAATTGCATACATTGCAAACGAAATTATACAGACGTTTGAGATGTAATGAAACTAATAAATGGAAAAAGAAGAAATATGTACATCAAATATAAGCCAACTGTAACCTACTATGTGAGTGCCACGAGCATATCAAATTTATAGACCTGGTAAACCCTACTAAACAAGCTAGTAAAAATATCTAATTTTGATTTCAAAGTACAATAAAATGGAAAACCTTCCGCTTTAAAAATGGCTGAAATTCAAGATATTGTTTTTGATATAAATCATAAAATGTATATCAGAACGTGACGGAGGTAATTCAAGTCTAATTATTTTACAATGTAAGTTAATAACACTGCCATTTTCCAAAGAAATGTATCAGACGCCCAATTACGTCCTGCTTTCCATTACGGTAATTGCGTTTCGAATAGTCAGTGAGATTTTTCGAGCTATTGTTTTGTTTCAATCTGAAATTTGAAATGGATACCGTAATTTTTTATTACGGATTTGGAAAGAGCGTGGAATTCTAAAACCAAATATGCTAAAAAAAGTGTGATACTGCATTAAGAAGTTTTTGAGATAATTGCTTTTAAAGTTTTAAAACAAAAATCGAATAACAATCAAGAGTTCCAAGTTTTAATAAAATTGACAATTGACTTCTTCACTTAACAGTTGAGTTCCTCACAGTTTGTTTACCTGTTTTTATTGAGTGGTTTTGTACGTAACTCAGTAAATAATGGTGCGATATTTGACAGAAAAAGAGAGAATTGAAGGTTTAATAGTGAGGGGATGTGGCGACCATACTGGAAAACTACAAGAGGTTAGTGACCTATTGAATAACAAGTATCCTGATAAAGAACCTATCACAAGAGCGACAATTTCCAAAATAGAAAAAAAGTTTTCTGAAGTCGGATATGTGAAGAATCGCCGTAGGGATGGTCGTCCACAATCGATGAAGGTACTGACCTAGATATTTTACTGTCTCTACAAGAAAATCCCCATAGAAGTACAAGAGAACTAGCCCCAAATAATGGCATTTCCCAATGGTCAGTTTCAGTTTTAAAGGTTTTAGAAGAATATAAATGGCATCCCTTTATAGTTCAATTAGTGCAAGAGCTTAACGAAGATGATCCCGATCGCAGAATAATTAGAGTTCTGTGAGGTAATGATGGAGCAGTGTAATATTGTTGGCAACTTTTTCAATCTCGCATCATTTTTTCCGATGAAGCAACCTTTCTCGTGAATAGTCAGAATTGTCGATATTGGGCACCCGAAAATCCGCACTGGATGAACGGGAGGGACACGCTGTTTGCTCAAAAATTCAACGTTTGAGCGGGAATTGTAGGGTACAGAATTCTAGGACCATTTTTTATCGAAAGTTCATAGACAGGTGTAAATAATTTGAATTTCTTAAGAAACCACTTAGTTCCTGCTCTTTCGGTGCTTTATCCGAATAATGAAGATCCAGACCTACCAAGCGATACATTATGGTTTCAACAAGATGGTGCTCCGGCACATTACGCTGTTGGTGTTAAGATTTATTTAAATATAATTTTTCCTTGTAAATGGATAGGCAAAAGGGGAGCTGTTGAGTGGCCTTCCCGATCACCCGACCTATCTCTGATGGATTTTTGCTTATGGGGCTATCTAAAAATTAAGGTCTACATAAGCCGCCAACAGACAGTAGAAGAGTTAAAGCTAAGAATTCGCACAGAAATAAGATTAATTGCATCTGAAACTTTGCGTGAAGAATTTTTGTATAGACTTGGATACTGCCCTGCCCAAAATGGTGGTCAGTTCGAACATTTAATATAATTGTTTTTCTTTATTGTGGTATGTTTCGGTTTTGTACTTCATAATAACTGCAATACATTAAATGAAAAAGTAAGTAAGCTACCAAATTATTGATCTATTTGATTGTAATACGTTTTTTGTTTTAAAACTGTAAAAGCAATTATCTCAAAAACTACTTAATACAGTATCATACTTTTTTAACATATTTGGATTTAGAATTTATGCTTTTTCCAAAACCGCATCAAAAATTAAGGCATCCATTTAAAAAATTTCGTTGTCACCATAACTCAGAAACAAAAGACAATCTACACATAACAATTACACTAAAATAGGTCTAATTTGAGATAAAAATCGACGTGTTCGAGGATTTTTTTCAAAATCATTTAATAAAAGATTTCGATAGTTCCAGGCTTTACATTCACACTGTATAATTGAAGTCCTATTCAAGGACATAATAAATTACCTAACAGAATCTTCCTGGATCTGATTTATTCGTATAATTTCCATAATTTCTATCTGAGACATAACCGAATAATCTTCCTTTCCGATTTATTTTAGGCAGAAAAAGCTGGAAACGTGCAAAAAGTGCTTTTTATGGAAACATAACGTTTATGACGAACTTCCTTTACGATGAATTATATTTCATTTAATTGCCATTTCAATTAATTGCTGTTTCGACGAACTGCAATTTCGCAGGTTCTGTAAGTTTTAGATTTCCTCTCATATTTTAAATATGTTGATAATAAATGCTAGCTTGAAATGTATTTCCGGGTGGTTTTCAGAAACGATTCATCTGTAACAATTTGTTTGAGTATAGTATGCACATAGGAGTAAGTTGTAGGCCGGTTTTCCATTAATTTCGATAACTTGCCATTTTTAATATACATACATATATTCCCATTTTGATAAATTGCCATTTCGATGAACTGCTGTTTCCATATATTGCCATTTCGACAAATATCTTCTACGGATTGTTTTCTGTGAGTTTTCTGTAATCCACTTACACACATATTTTAATTGATTCCGAACATCGCTAAACATCTTCGTGTTCTTCAGGTTTTAACTAAGCCGTAAAAATGGAAAAAGTAAAAAAAAGAGAAACATCTAACAATATTGTTCATTCGCTGAAAACGTAGTGGCCCGTTGAAATGCCTACTCAATGATTTGCATTTCGATGAATAGCCCTTTCGATGAAGTGCTGTTTCCACAAACTGTAATGCCGTCAGTAAATTGTTTTCGGTGGATTTTCTAGAACACAGTCACAAATACCTGTATACATTTTGAAGTGGTTTCGAACATACTAACTATTTTCGTGAATTGAAAGATAATCTGCAGCTTTTGTAATAAAATTTCGATCAAATGTTCATCATTTACTAGTTCTAAATGTCCTTAGTAGGTTTTAGGAAGAACTAGAGAAGGATTCAAAACGGTAGAAAGTAACACATATTTGTAAGTTACTTTCATATTGGAATAATAGTTTAACGAACGTAATTTGCTATTCAAAATCAAATCAGTGGGTTCACGCATTTGATTTTAGTTGACACCCGGACTTGATGATGTTTGCGTCTCTGTTTTCACATATTACAGGGCAAGCCCGGGCCATTGACATCCCACATGAACCGAGGGTGAATTGTTAATTTTGTACTGTTCTATCCGAACAAAGGGTTAATTGAATGTAGTAGAAAGCCTCAGCAGACCTTAATTGTAGTTTTTTTACCCCACTTATGCCTGCTCAAGATCGCTTTAATATCAATTTTAGCAACAGAAATCAAAAATATATCTTTTCTGGTGCCTGAAGAGATATTCTGAATTGTCTATAAACATAACGAGCTGCCCTGAAAGTGTTTTTCAGCAGTCTTGATAAATAAATTGGAAATTATTCCGGCATATTCGAGAGTGAAATTTTTAAAGAAATTGGGCTTGTAAAAGTCTGTGCTGCGAAGGGGAAAGTGATAGCCCTTCTAAGGAATATCTTCAGAGGGGTAAATAGAGACCCTGCATTTGAAATTACCTCTGCTTGAAGGAGATGGCGCAGTTCTGTAATCGATATCTAAACTCAGCTGTTGTTGAGGCAGGCTCTACTTCCACTACTTAATAAATGATGAAGACCTTGTTAAAATAGCGCTTTGGAACACGCAAGGTTGGGAATTATCCATGACATCTCACCGCTTCACATCATTCCCAGAAATTTCTGAAAACTACTTAGGAAACCGCAGTGCCGAAATGGAATTCGTATCGCTGCTAAACGAATGCTGATTTGAAATTGAAATAAGAGGAGTTTGGTGTTAAATTTGGTTTTTGTTATCGACTTATAGCCCTATTTGTCAACTATTATTCAAATTCAAATGCTATAAATTTCACAGTTTAGAGCCAGTAATATATCTTGCCATTTATATTTCCTTAAATAAGTTTCAGGAAACGATATAAAATGTATCCAGCAGTGCAAATTGTATACACATCCAAGAAACTGTAAGTTAGATATAATTAATTGCCACTTCGGAAAGTACATTGCATCAAAGAATCGATTACACGAGTATTTATTGCTCTTCTGTTTGTTTTGGGCTCAGTACATAATCGATTGAAGTTTTATTTATATTTACCTGTAGTTACTATATATACGATGTTAAACCGCAAATTGGGGCTTTTGAAGCCCCGAATGGCACGTGGGTACATTTCGACACGTGCCTTGTTTAAAGTTGAATTAGTACTTTAACCTAATAATAGGCAATTTTGTTTGTAAACTTCATTAACAACGAATTATCGATGTGGCACATAATTGCTATTGCAATGCTACCTTTATTCCTTCTTTTCGTTCTCTCACTTCAATCAAGAATCAACAGGAAAGGCGATGTGGAAATGATTTCGCAGAAATAGTTCTTTATTTGCAATTTGTTAGGGTCGACCTTACGGGAGGCGAATAAAAACTACTGCATTTTAACTTTAAATAAGCTTACAGTGCTTCTGAATTTCATTTATCAAATTCCTGGGTAAAAAAACAGCGGATGCGATCAGAACTCACTGACGGCGACAGGTAGGTGACACGCAACAGGTAATAAAACACAGACTTCTTGATCTGTCAATAAATATTGGGAGGTTGTACTCATCGAAGGTCCTTCAGCCCCCTACTCCTGAACTGGGATTCGAACAGGATACAGAAGCTCGTCTGCGGGCTAGTGGCAACAGCCACTCGTAATCATAGATTAATTACTACAATTCTGCATATTTTCTGGTGCGCCAATTCTCCAGAGGAATCCAGGCTATTTGACTACGTCCAGCCAGTGTCTCTATTATTCACAGAATTCGCGGAGGAGGGGCCTTCGCCCCACACGCGAAGGGGATAGTATCATTAGTGTCCACACCTCCACGTAAAGTCACTCAATGCCGCCCTGATAATTATAATAATTCGACGTAGGCACATTTTCGATGCAACCTCTGCCGACTGACTACCTCCCGAATGATTGCTATGTAAATAATGATTAATTATACCACACATATTAGCTACATATAGATACATATATTCACTATGGCACATAATGGCGTCGCAATCAGTTAGTAGGTTCGTAAACGCTATTAATTAGACATTACGCTAAAAGATATGCAAGCCTCCACCTAGATACCAACAACACTGCCTCTTGTAGACTGCCGTAACTGACCCTTTTTTAAGACTCTGCCCACCTTGTTTTAGCCACACATTTCAAGAAACACTTGTTTGCCCGGTCTTTTCTTCAAACCTTTATAATTCTTCCCAGCTGTTATAGAGCCGACAGAAGCTACGTATACTGTTGCAAATAGCTATTTGTTGAGCGCACATTTAAGTGATTTTCACAATAGGCAGAAGCAGTTGCCTAGGAAATCTGAAAATTAAATTTTTATCTTTTTTTAGGCTCTAATTTCAAAAAAATATATGTTTAGGAAGGGGAGTTTTAAAAGCCTAATTCTGAGTTCCTGCCTCAGGTTCTGGGTATTGCAGATTTGTGAAGGAAGCGGAAGAATTTTATAATATTTTTGAAAGTTTTAAGTAAAGCCATCGCTGCCTAAATTGCTTCGCCACAGAACTAATCTATGGCTAATTAACTGGGCACAAGAACAACTGTTATACATTTTTACAATAAAAATGAGAAGTATAAAATATTACAATAGAAGATATGCCTTCTGACACTTTACATATGTTTAGATGTATATTAATTCATGAAGTCATATGTAATTTATTACGAATTTGTATACAGCATACTTTTTATATTTATTATCGATTACTTACAGCAGTAGGTAAAATTAATTGAGAAAGTGTGACGTGAACTAAAAAGTAGTAGCCAATGTTTGTTTTTTTTTTGTAATTTATAGCAGAATATTGGAATGAGTTCTATGATTTCTAATGTTTGTAGTCTTTTTCTATATAATCTATATATCTTCTTTCTTATTTTAAATGCAACATCCTGTACATTAATATTTATTGTAATAGATAATCTAATTATGAGTAGGTACAACGATAGGCCATACATAGGAGTTTAAACAGAAAATAATTCACCTCTGCGGGGAATTTGACTTACATCGTTCTTCCCGTACTGACATTTATATAATCATGTCTTTACGAAACGGATCATCTGTCCGAATAGTTCACTTGTACAAATTTAGAACTTCTGCACGCCTTAAGTTCAACACCCGACAAGAATTAACTTTAAAACATTTATTTTCAATTAAAAGCGCTTCTTTGCTCAGTATACAACTATCTATTAAGATAATTTTTAATCAATTAGGTGTTCTCCTAAATATGCGAAACTAAATATTGCAAGTGAATACCAATATCGATTTCTGTTCCTTAATGCAAGCTTAGATATGTGTATATATTTATACACCTAGGTACAGATATGATTGGATCTCAACAAATCATACAATATGTTACAGAGGCTTTTAGCCAGAAATTAAGCTTGGACTGTAAGCTTTCCAAAACAACAAGTTTACCAAAATCGGACTAGAAACAAAAAGTTATTTACATTTTAATGAATTGACGTAAACAACATTGAAGCCCCCAGCTCGGTAATAGTGCCGAATTAAAAAAAATACTAGGTGATTTAAGGGTTCCATAACCCCAGCTAAACGTGGTTAAAGTGTTTTGTATATACTTATCATCACTCTGTATACATTTTTTGAAACGATGGACATGATGCGCCTTGTATTGCATTGTTATATTTTTTGCCTTTATTTGGATGTTATTGTCTGCCAATTAAAAAGAATACTAAATACTTTAGAAGAAAACTGGCAGCCAAACATTGAATTAATTGTCGTATTAATCACCTTTATTGCTTTTTATAAGAAATTCCGCGAAACTCTTCTAGAAGCTCAGAAATTAATAAAAAGCGTTACAAGCAATTCTCCCAATTGAGAAATAATCTCCATAACGTTTTTTTTATTTTATTTTAACTAATGTAATTAATGGTTTTTTGTTTTGGGATTCAACGTTTAAAAATTCAGCAAAATGTACAGACATATAAAAATAATTTGTTTTGCGTTTCGTAAAGATTGAAATGAGTCTGGTTTTAAAATTTGTGTTCTCGTTTGAAATTAAGGCAATCACATTGTTCTGAATAAGAAAGTATGTAGTCAAAATTACGAACATTTCTTTATGGGATGGGAACTTCAGGTTTATCCAAGATTATTATATTATTTTCTGTTTAATAAATATAACTGAAAGCATCAGTTTATAATATTGGAAAATCATTATAAATTGACTCAACGACGTTTTGAAAAGTAATTAAAAAATATAGTCTCTTCAGATGTCGAGACATTTGTTATGATTAGGGAACATGAAATGCGTAGAATAAGAGTTTTCTAAAAATTAAAGAACGGGTTTAGCTCTCAAAACGTTAGCTGGAAATTAAGATACAAAACCTTGTTCAATGAGAAATTATTGTATAGATTTCGCTCCTGGTAAAATGGGAGTTTAAATTGCTTGATAAACATGGATGGATTTTTAAAAATATTTGATAAACGCCCATAAGCTGCATTAAGGGGTCTAATCATACCATTAGATCTTTAGCTTTAGATCTACAAAATACATAAATCTGAAATTTAAATAAAGAATTGTATAGAACAAGCTTTAAGAAAATACACCTTGCACGTACTATAGGATTTTCTTCCCATTACAGTATAGAAGTAATACATAATAAATGCAAATTATTACCCGCTATAACCAAAAATAAGATTTAAAAACAATTAAGCACATATCTAAACCACCTTTGCACTAGGCTTTGACGACTAATCAGTTCTAACAGCATTTTTGAATTTTTGCAAAAAGCTGATAAGTTCTTCTTCCTATAATTTTACTCTAAGAGAGTTTGTGTTGCACTAATTACTACTACTTGCAAAGAATCGGTCTAGGATTGTCAAGCAATTCAAGTATCAACTTTTGCCAGGTGCGAAAGACTTTAAGAAAATTATATTCAGAAGTAAATATTTTGTCTATCTATTAAATAATTGTGGTAAATTTTATAAACTGTAGAGCTAACATAAAGCCACACGGTTTGTTTTCCACAACCAGTTTACTATTAAATTAACTTTTGTTGACCATATTGTATTCGTTAATGATGAGCAGCAGAAGTAATTCTTGGCATTTTGTTTTTCATCGATATTTAGAGACTGCTCGAAGATTGAATATGTAGAGTACACTAAACTTAAACTCCTTAAAGTAACTTTGGCGCCGATAAACTTTTGAAAATATACCTTTCATCAACTCTAATGATCAATTCAGAAATATACATCCGTTAACGTTACTTTACACGGTTTAAGTGGCGTATTTGGGTTCTACTGAAGGTGGAAGCTTGGTTGCTGATACAAGTAAAGTATGGATTGTACCTTGTTCCATTTCCTTGATGAGATATATTATTCACATCAGTTTTTTGCTTTACACTTTACCCTAAAATAATACCATTTTAAGTCTTACGCATTTAAGACTTTACTTTTTAAAATCTCTTTTACTGTGATAGGAACAAATTTCTTCCAGGTAGCGTACTTACAACAGAATGTAATATATAATTTCTCAAAGTTTGTAAGGGCGGGGCTGTTACAGTTTGTATTATTCTTGACAACGTGTAGACAAGTTATGCTCAAGTTTGGAGATATCAAATCATGTTGTAAACTACATAAAGGGATATGTTGCTCTTTCAGTTGCTTCAGTAAAGCGTTAGGTAAGGCTGAAAATTGTACCGGAGTCGGAAAGGTTAGTCACGACCATCCCTGAAGCTCAATATTGCGCTGAAAGCAACTTTCCGGATTTCCTATTCAGCGAGATCATCTTGTCTTTACGGCAAGTTCGCTAATTAAATTACGAAACACACACGCTCTTTCTTTACCCTAAGGTGGTTTATTTCGGTTATGACACGTGCGCATGTAATTCAACTACAAGTTCCAAATTATACCTTGTCTTTACACATATAATAAATGTAACGTCTACCATCATGTAACGCGCTGAAGCACCAATTTAATCTGGAAAGTTCACAGATAGAGAACTTGCTGCACCGCCTGATTTTCTGAGGTGAAAGGTGGCGGCGGAGAAGTTTATTGAGCGTCGCAGGGGTGGGTTGCGACGCTCGGGGAACACCTTGAAATTTGGTTGCCGTTTTCACGAAAGAAAGATATGATAGTGACCTAAAAACCTACTCTAGATAGATAATGCTCTGCTAAAACACCTCGCGTGCGCTGAAAAGTGTAAAGGTTATGTCAGTGGCGTGTTTTGGAGCTTTTAAGATAGATAGGAGGGGTCGCGAGAAGCCACTTTAGTTTTTATTCGACTTGTAGTAGATAGAATAGCATGATTGTTATTGCTTTGTTAAGTTGATGTTTCCAAAGATTTTGAAGTTAATGGAAAATCCAAAGTTTTTTGGTTTATTTATTATGCAAATGTCACAGCAAATACTGTATGTAATAGACCTTATATACCTTATATTAATTAATATTAATTGGTTTATCCCATGAAAACAACTGAAGAGAATAATTCATACAGAACAAAGACGCGTCTCGAGGCCTTGAAAATGCTCATCCCTATTTTAATTATATGTGGTAAAGGATTATGTAAACATGACATTTAAGTTAATTAAGTTTATTTATCATACTGTTTTGTATATAATAACGTATTTTATGAAAATATATGTTAAACCTTGGAAAAATATTTAAACACTACAGTGACCAGTTCTTCTTGATGTAGGAAACGTGATGGAAGAGCAATGGGCGCATTAAAATTCCGTTTCATCTGAATTTTTGATTATTTCGAAAATAACGTGCTGTGTAACCCCACGTGCCTTAAATACTACTAGACCGACCCTTATGAAATTTAGCATGTTGAGGTATTTGTTATCGTTGCTATCCGAAACCGAAAACTGACATGCTTTTCTTGATATCAGTTTTTGCAACAATGAATCTTGAAAATGGTATCTTATAGTTTTGTAACGGGTGTGAGTCCAAATCAAATGCTTTTTTCGAACTTCTTACGTTAGAAATGGAACTTGCACGATTTTCTGAATTTCTGATTTTAAGGCCTGAGTAAATTTTAGTTAATTTAAAGCATCGTTATAATTGCAATTTGAAACTGTACAATTTTAAGCAGATTCTAAAAATATAAAGGGTATTCCAAGGGCGTATCCAGCTCAAAACGGAAGGGAGACAGCTTTCTGAATTCAACTTCTTTCTTGGTGGAAGGGAGTCTATGGGAGAGGGGGGGGCATGCAATAATTCACAATTAGAAGAGAAAAACGCTATTATTAATAAAATTAATTTTTGAACAATAGTTTGCGAGGATTAGTTGCAATATTTTTTAACTACAACTTCCACTAATTGTTCCTTGTTTGCAAAAACCCATTGACCATGAATGATTCACCAATAGTGCTTCTAAGCCATGTTTTAATTCGGCGAAGGGAGCTGAATGAACGCTCTATAGTGCTTGTTGTGCAGGGCTGTGAAAGCAAAATCAGTAGCGCTTTTCTAATGATCGGAAAAAACAATTCGCTCTTTTTAAATTTCGATGGTATCTGGTGCTTCTTTTATCTCATTCCATATTTTAAACCACAATTCCCTTTCTCCTTCGACGCCTTCCAAATTGTAAAAAGTTGCACAAGATGAAGTACATACTTTCATTCCTTTCCTCCAACGAAACATCTCTCATGTTATCCGGATGGAAATGTGTTAATGAAAATACAGGCGATTTGTCTGCAGAAAATCTGACTTCTAAAGATGTTATGATGGAATCCAAGCAAGGAATTATTAGAAACCTTCTCCATAATTCGGATGGATTTCCGGCTGCTTTTGTCGGCCAGCAACGCGAGTGGCGGTATATATAAACATTCAAATGCTTTGCAATGTCGCCTGCTTCTTTCAATACGTCAGCTGTGACGTTCTCCGCATCTTCCCGATGCTCTCTTAGCATGACGAGAATAGTTTGAATGTGCTGGTTAGCTTTTTCTATGTCAAGTGCCGTCAATTGAAGTGTATTTGCTACGGGTTCCAGTATAGGGGAACACTTCGCAATTAATGCGACTGACACAACAAATTAAGATCTGCACGCTGCTGCATGCATTTGATATGCATTTCTTCTTGTTGCTGCATAACCGTCTTCAACTAATGTCTTTAATGCTTCAACAAAACACGAATGCTCTTGTGCTGCTCTGATTATCTAGTCTCATACAATTTAGGAATGTCCTCAAAAAGCTTGCGTCAATTTTTCACAAATTTGTTGGTTATATTTTTTCTGTTTTAATTTAAATTTTTTCCACCTTGGAAGGGGAGGCTGTTGCCTCTCTTGCCCTCTCTTCTCCCTTGGGATACTCTATTTAAAACAAGCAAGTAGTGATCATTTCCCACCAAACTCGAAACGCAAGGCAATTATAATTAGCGTTATATGCCTAAGGACCTAACATTTTATTCAGTTCATCGATAGTACAGGAAAATATAGTGAAAATCCTAATTGATGACGTTGACGATACTAGATTTTCTTGCTAATTATCCATCGTATTTTTAGTCTAACTATGAGTTTTAATGATTAGTCAAGCCTCAACTTTTCACGCATTCTGTATTAGTCCGATGTTGCTGAATTCAGGTGGCAAAGTAAAGCGGCCCCTTAGACGTTATGATAAACATATTATTATGCAATAAAGTTTAGTAGGGAATCTGCTAGTGTGACTATAGTAACTATTTTTTTTTCGGGAATATAGTTTACCCAGGATGACGTAAATTAGGTACCTGTAACTTAATTAATTGTTCCCCGTACCTTATTTTTACGTGCTTTAGAACATTCACTTTACTCGATACTTTTTCTACTGACGAAAGTTAGGGTTCCATTTGTATTTGTCATGGGGTAGACAGTAATACTATTTATTAATCACCAACTTCTGGTGGTAATCCACACTGTTTGTAGCTATTAATTGATTAAAACGTAATCGTAATTACCTGCAGTGAGAGAATAGAAAAGGTTTCACTACTTTTTAAATATAGCAGGTCGACTACGCTTTACTTTAGAAAAAGAAATGCGCCAATAAATTTCTCTTATAAATCTGCACCATTTTTTTAATTTAAGCCAAATTATGTCTTTTGCCGTTTCCGAATTTAGAGTTAGAGTACATACTGTATAATTTTACAAATATGCGCGTGCAGTTTGAGGTATGAAAAGCTTCAAGTATTCATTTTATTATTTATATTTGACATTATGGAGACTTGCAGTATTGATTCAGGTGTTTTGAACTGTAATATCATATTCACATGAAACCGCTTTGATTTTCAACACTAAACGGCCAGTACACAGCACCAGAAAATACATGTACCTTGGAATTTTTTGTATGTCAGCCGATGACCGAATTTTTGGGACTTCAGGGTACATTAACGAGAGAACGATGTTGATGTTGGTGAAATTTCTTCAATGCGGTCTTGTGTCTGTTTTTATTATTTTATTATTATTCCCCAATGAAAAGTATCAAACTTTGTTACCAACAGGACGGATGTTCAACTCCGTACGTTGCTTACGTTTCTACATGCATAAACTTTTTTTGGGTAAACGATTTGAAAGACGAGGTTGTACAAAATGGGCAACTTAATCTTCCGACATATTATATGGAGATAGTTTAAAAAAATCAATAGGAATTTAGATGATACAAAACAGGGTATTCAACTTGAAGTATCGCAATGACATATACAACTTTTGAGGCTTTTTCGTTACTTGGAGGATTGCGGTAACATATCTAGGGAACGTGGAATATTCGTAACTATTTATTTTATATTATTGTTTGATTTAATTTTTAATTTGCATCTAATTGAAATTTAGCTGGAGTCTACACTTTAATTTACTGGAAGAATTCCTTATGCATCTACAGTATAATTACGTACCATACTGTGAGGGCAAAATAACTCTGTTCCTATTAAAAAAAATTAGATAAACTGATTGTCTTGTAAGTATTGTTTGTTAGTGTCTTAATTTACACCTCATGCCCTCTCCAGCTATCCATCGAAAGACTTTCAATTACCGTCATTGGCAAATTTATTTCAGTTTTATTTACATATGGCGTATGAGCTTAGTTTTGATGTAACTCATCCCATAATAATTAAGAAAATACATTTTCCAACCTTGAAATGTTTTCTGTAATTATGATTAGTTATAATTATATTTGCGGCCCTTCCTATTATCGTAGTAATTCGACCTTGGAAATGGAATATGATAACTGAACGGACACGCCTTTTACATTGCAGCCCTAATAGCTGGCTTTTTAACTAATATTTTACTGCTAGCTTGGCTATTAACTACTAAAGCGACTAAAATTGTTTTCGTGTAGTTCAGCATGCAAATTTAAAAGCTTATGCAAAAAATGTATATTTGTTGGATTAGTTCTGAACATTAAATCGTTCATTATTTACTTTTTCTACTGTACATCTTCCGAGCAGCTAAATTGTGCGATTAAGTGTCTCTTGACACTTCAGTAGACATGCTAAATACTTAACAAACGCGTGAGGTAAAAAATAATTTAAAAATTTCCAAAACATTTTGTTTATTATTTAAAATGCAATTAGTATATTAAAGAACTAGTTTCATAAGGCCTTTTCTTAACGCACGAGTCCAAGTTTGAAAAACGAGACTCGAAGCGTCGAGTTTTTCAACGGACGAGTGCGACAAGTGGTCTTATGAAACGTGTTCTTTATACTTTTTTTTCTATTGAGGAAGTTTAAGAGTATTTTAAATAAATTTAAATAGAAAATTTTACGTCAAATCGATTACTAGGGAGTTTTTATAAACACTTATGACAGCACTGACAGGTGGCTGAAACTGACATTTCAAACTTTCAAATTCAAATCGAACTACCAACATCGTAAAAAAACAAACTAAAAACAGTACGATTATAGGCCTCCTTAACGTACTGTTTTTAAGCGAAAACAGTGCGCTTAGAACGGCTTTATAAAACCGAAATAGAAAAAGTATATTAGAAAATAGAAAGTAAGAAGTAAAAGAAAATACTAAAAGATTTCATAGCTTGCATACGTTCTTTTCCTACAATATATTTCTATATTTTAAAAATACACTGAAATATATATGGAGGCATAATAATTTTCGTGCAGATTATTGCTATTTTGACCACTTTGTATATTAGCAGTTTTTTGCTTTTATCTACAGAGTACTGACTTCCATCATGCCATATAGAGAAAATAAATGCATTTGTGAAATTATTTAATTTCCTGCTACGCAAATTGAAAATGCAGCCGAAACAAGCTCCACACGAATAATTAAATGGTAAATATTGAATTTTGTGCAATAATTTATGATGTGTTGATGCAGTACTGCTTAAGTAAGATTTTGTATTTTCGGTAATACAATTATTGCGTTATTAATTATACATGAATTTGTAGAATTATTTATATTTTGTCAATATTGTTATAGATTCTTTGTAAAAATATTCTATTGTATAATTAAGATACAACTGAAAAAAATTAGTTACAAACTTTTTCTTCTCATATAGCATATGGAAGATATAATAATGCGTGTGGATTAATGCAAATACAAATTATTTCAATATATACGAGTGGAAAGCGAAAACGTCAACCACTGCAGCACACAAACGTAAGGAAATTGTGTGCGTGGGGTGTATTATAATAACGCATTTAGTATTTACCACTTATACGAGGGTGGTTCATAATTTATTGTCCCTGATGTAGAAGCGAGTGACTTAGACATTAGACACAACTTAAAAGGTTAACACACTTAGTACAACGATGATGCAAAGCTTGAATTCCTTTAGAAGAAAACTCCTTGTCCTACACTGCAAACCACATCAGCCATCACCTCTTCATCGTCCGAAAAATGATTTTCCTGAAGATGTTCTTCTAATTTGGGAATCAGATGCAAGTCGCTGGAGGCCTGATCTGGCAAATATGGGGGTTGTTCTAAAATTTCAAATTGTGGATAGCAGCCATAAAAACACAGTTCTTGTGAGCGGGAGCATTGTCTTTATGGAACAGAACGCCGCGTTTCAATTTTCCACGTCTTTTTTGCTTTACAGCCTCACCAACTTTTCGTTATTGTGTGACCGCCTGGTACATAATCAACAAGAAGAACTCCTTCAGAATCCTAAAACACTGTTGGAATTATCTTTCCGGCCGATGAAGTTACATGGAGCTTCTATGGGGGGCGGGGGACCAGGACGCCGCCATATCATACGCTGCCGTTTTTACTTTCGATCAAAATGATGAATCCAGGTTTCATCTACAGTTACAAATTTTTCCAAAAATTCATCCAAATCCCTGTGCATTAATTTCAAACTGCTCGTATCAGTGATAAACCTGGCCACTTTCTAATCAGGTGATAACATTTTCGGAATCCTTCGTGTGCAGACTTTTTTCAGACCCAATTCCTCGTGCAAAATGTTCTAAACGCTTCCGACGGAAAAGCCACATGTCGCAGCAATATATTTGACTGCCATTCTTCGATCACTCAATACCATACAATTACAACAACAATTGACAGCCTTTTCTCTCCCACGTGTTCCTCCTCCGTGGTAAGGTAGAACACGGGAGAGCTACAATTTAAAGTCGAATCCGAACGACAGAAATTCCAGAGAAGGTTTTTAAGCATTAGATTGGGATTGCGAAATTGTATGTGATGGGTTGCTGACAAGACTTTTATAAATCTGCATAGCACTGCTTAGATTTCGAACCCAAGCCAGCGTCGACGTTTTACTCAGATAGCGAGCGCTCTACCAACTGAGCTACCACCACACCAAATACCCAATACCATATCATAGACCAAATCAATATTTTCTCTAGTGAAAACAGTTTTTGGTGGTCCAGCACTTGGTGCATGTTGACACGACTTCCTGCCTAATTTGAAATCCCGGCACAAATTCTTAGTTACTTCATATAACGGGGTAGAATCACCCAACACCACTGTAATATTAAATGTATAACTTTTATGAACAAGAAGATAGGCACCAGCAACTTGGCATATATTAATGCCAATAAGTGACGTTTCTTCTATGTTTACAAGATTCTGCGATATCTATAGTTTTATTGGTACATTGTATGTTTCTGTCTTTCTATTTTTTGTATTTCATTTTTTATGTACTAAAATATATAATTTGTCTGTGGACGTTAACTAACAATTAAATTGTGCTCAATATGATGTGAAAATGCCTCAGTTTCAAGATGTTTCTATTTCTGTTATGGGTAGATATTTAAATGATATTCAATCCTATCAAACAGTGAGATTGTTGCGGCTGGGATTTTTAGTTTAATTGGAAATATAGTTCGATAATGTTAATGATTTTTGTTAATTGTTTTGTTCACTATCGTAACGTTTAAATATTGCCTTGCGGTTCAAATAAAATTCGGATTCATTTCTGATGACGAATTAATAATTTGCATAATTTATATTTTTTTAAGAATTATGAGATAACAAGTGAACTTACACAATTTTGTGTTATTTGCGATAGAATTTCAGGATTCAAACTCTACAACGAAATAGCGGAAAATAAAAAGGAATTTGTTTGCCTCGACTGTAGAACAGTCGTCACTGAATCATAAAGCTTGAAGGAGTCTTCTCTGAATTGCAGGTAATTTGCTAACAGTATCAAATCAATCAGAAAGAAAATATACTTCAGTAACCAAACATTTATAAAGTAAATACACAAATGGTTTTCTGAGGCAGAACTTTCCCTGCAAGCGTCTATAATTTTATTTAAATTTATCTCAACTTTCGGGTTGCTTAATTTAATGAAATTCTTGTTTGAAAAGGATTATCCTCATACATATGTGAGGCTTAAACGTTTTGGATCCACTTAGCAAAAAATTTGCATACGCAGTTTTGTGCTCACAGAGTCCGCTCTATAACAGATGATCTACGAATTTCCTGATAAAAATTTAAATGCGATAGCTAACGAGGAAGTTTTCAGTATATTCGATTTTAAATGACTCAAATCAATCTACTTTGGCGAAAAGCGTTAGGTGTTCAGTAAATGCTTTTGTAATGAATAATAGACAGTTTTAATGGTACACCTTTTAAGCTAGCTCTAATCCCTGAGAATATTGCCTAATTTGTCTAATGGGGTAATGGATAATACGGCCCTGGAATTGACGCATTTAGGATGTTTACTCACCACCCCCACAAGGTGTCACGCCCAATTTGTGTGTACGAGGTTCTGCCATTTAATTCTCGGACTGACACAATAAACAGAAACACCATTTAAGTCACACGAAAAATATTTGATATTTACTCAAACGAATATCTATTTCTTTTAATAAACTTATTCAAACGTTCTAAAAGTTTTTAAAACAGTCAGCAAAGGCGTCCAAAGAAACTTTTAATTGGCGGTTAAATATCTATTAATACCATCTCTGACAACAGTACTCATGTTAAGAAAGAAAAAAATCTGCTGGTGCCAAATCAGGTGACTAAGGTGGGTGATTGATCTAATCAACGCCGTGTTTCATGGAAAATTAGTTCACAATCAGTGTATAATGGGCAGATGCACTGCTAAGGTAACAAGAACTAACTATCATTTTCTCGACATTGCAGTCGCACTCGTACAATGTACAATTAGTTGTCCTTCAGGCTCAAACTCTGTATGGGTGTAACTTTCCTCTGTTTTTGCTCACAGGTAAGTTTGTGGGTCAAACTATGCACAGATGTTCTTCTATCCCATATCTTCATATAAAATCTGTCGATTCGTCTCCTTGTTCCTCGTCTCATCTGTCATCATTAGAGAATCATTCGGCACTCTTCTGACATAATGTTATGAACTTGTGCAACCGAATGTGCATTTCGAGATATTGATGGACGTCCGGTTTTAGCGTTCGTTTTTGAAACATGTAAACCATTTAATCAGATTACTACAACTTAAGGTGCTATCACCATATACATTTTTCAATATTTTATAATTCATAGTGTTATGTAGTTATTCCTTAATTTACAACAAAATTTAATTATCACTCGTTGTTCCATGACGATTGATAGAAACACGATGTATGCGCTAACGTCTTGTGCAGAAACTTACAGCTGTTCGATCTTCGCTTGACCTCGCTACAGTAATTAATCTGTAGGCTGCTTTACTTTATGTTTAATTTCATGTTGACTCGAGTGCTATAGCGTCGGTCTGGGAATTAAATTGTCAGACCTCGTACAGGTATTTGAGAAAAATCTCATAACTGCACGCCTGTACAACATTGTACAGAGTAGAGTATAAGAAATTGCGAATGAATATAGATAATGGGGTATTACTCGTAGTCTAAATAAGTTACCTCCGTCCGTTTTAATCGATACGGTGTAGTCTTGGGGTAAAAATAGACTTGATTATCTGACGCCTTGAACTTTTAATAGTGTTATCTTACGGACATTTTGCACTGTGAAGCGTTTATAAATAAACGGTTTTAAAATAGAAGACTACCTTGAGCTTTTACGTTTCTGGTAATTAAATTTGCTTTTATAAGGAAGATTATGTAGGTCATGCCTCGAAACAGTTTAGCCATTGTTCGATTATATTGGCTTGAATTCTATAAGGATTTACTAAAACACCGTTTTGCTGCTTGTAAGATATATATATATATATATATATATATTATATATATGTATATGTATATGTATTATGATGTTTTATTGAGGGACCTTCATATGAGCTCCACATTCAAGCGACAAATATATTACGTTTGAAAAAAGGGGTAATGTTGCTTTACTTGCACCCGTAATAAACATCTCCTTTTCATATGTAAAAAAAAATATTACAATAACATTACATAAGTTGTTGAAATAACACAAAAGGCACACTTTTGTCCAACTTGTAGATGATTTCTAACTTTGAAGTTTGTTGACGTTTTAAACGTCAAACGCAGATACAAACAAAACAAATTTTATACATTGTTCACACTGAGAAGTAACAAATATCGCTGATTTGAACCGTAACATTTAATAACATAGTGTTATTCAAACTGGATATAATTTACACGCAAAATTACAATATTAACTGACTCGCCAGACGAGCGTCTGTTCACGTTGAGATTTTCATGGCAAATCCCTGTTGTTTTTCTCTTTTCTTTTTCTGTTAACAAGTAACCATGGCAACATTATAATAAAAACAAACCTAAGTACATTTTACAAAAAACATGTGACTTCCTCAACCAATGGGAAAGCAGAATTAAATTAATACAAATTAACCAAATCTGAAATATTTAAATAACTTTTTGAAAATATCATTTACATCACAACTGAAATTTTAGCCATATTTCTTATTTAAAAAGGAATGTTTTGACACCTCACACGGCCGATCAATTATTATTTTAACAAAGTTCATGTTCATGTTAAACATAAATCACCTTAAATTAATAATATTACAATTAATGATTAACAAAATCATATTAAAATTTTTTTCACACCTGTTTTCATATATTACTCACAAACAAAACATACAATTAAAAGGTCCATGTTCTTCCAAAATTACATGTTAGTTGATAAATACCTTTAAGTTATCGAAATAAGTTAATTTTCTATTAAATTATCTGAATCAAGGTCCATATAACACAGCAGCATTAAAAATAGGTGTATCTATATTATAGGGTACTGATTTTAATCAATGGAAGACGCATTCTCTTGTAGAATCGTTTAATTTCCTGCTCCGCCAGCTGAAAAGCTCATCTGAAACCAGGAGTACACGTAATTTTTTTAAGAATTGCAGCTACCTTTTTACTAAACGATAAATACTAAAGTTTTAAAAGTGCTTATTGTAAGTGAGTATAATACCATTTAAATATAAGATAAAAATTTAAATCCCAAATGGCGGAATTCGAACTCTCAACGCATGAATAACTCGTGTGGTACATAAAAATAACATGGCTACTGGGCTACGCAGTATGATTGTAATTGAGCGAGATCTAGGACGCTGGTTTCCAAGCAGCTTCATGCTGTTAGGCCACATTTGATCCATTCTGCACTTTAACTATGAATTTTACCCATCTTAGGTAGTTGAACCCCTGCAGTGATTTTTAACGTGTCAAACATAGCAGTGGCACGGGACCTACGGTTATACTTCTTTATCCGATATAAGGCCTATTTCCAGATTTTTCTCCACTAGACAAATCTCACCCACTTCACCGTATTCGAACCCGCGTCCCTTGGATCTAAAGGTAAATGCGCTAACCACTAGATCCCGGACTCCGTGATCTAGATGTTTTCTTTGAAATATTTGCAGAAGTTTAAGCTTTTCTTTTGCAGGAGTTTCTCTCTTAATCTTTTTAAAAATCTGTTCAACATTTCTATCAATACATGTCTATACAATATGCTTACGGAGAAGCATTTGAATTTGTAGAATTTCCCTATTTCCTACTGCTTAAGTTGGAATTTTCCAAGTTTTCTGCGTATTTCCCGTAATGTTCATATCATTATCCTTCAATTTCACGACAGCGTTCGTCTAGAAAGCTTTATAACATTTTCCGTATTTGCTGTATATTTACCTGCATAATTCCTATAAGTTTTCCAGTATATTTTCATGTTTTGTAGTTCCTGCCTAATTCATTTATTGTACGACAATTTTCCATAATTTGCATATAAAGTCCTGTAACACTTTTATAGATGTGTAGTTCTGTTACATGTACCCCGTATTGCTCTATTATTCAATAGCCATATTTCCCCATACCAATAAAAGACATTTTAATGAAATTTATATGCTGTTTCTTCTATAATTTTCGTATACCATGTTGAGTTCTACGTAGTTCATGTAATGCTACATAGCCGTTCTCAAATTTCCTGAGTTGTGAACAGCCTTTCGCGTCTCATTGCTGGGTATTGTATTGTATTGTATTTGAAAGAGCGAGAGGACGCGGTTTTACAAGCATCTCTATGCACTTAGGCCACATTTGGCCCATTGTATACCCTAACTAAGAATTTTGCCTATCTGGGGTAATTCCAACTCCACTAGTGATTTTTAACGCCTCACACATCGCAGTGGCACGGGACCTACGGCTTTACTTCTTAACCGACAAAAAAAATGTTCAGATTTTTCCCCGATAGTAAAATTTCACCGACCTCGGTCAGGTTCGACCACGCGTCCCTTGGATGTAAAGGCAAGTGCGCTAGCCACTAGACCACCAAGGTCGGTTTCACAGCTGGGTACTGGACTTTTCTATGCCACCTGTTTCTCCTCAGCGCTAAGGTGGCAGCACAGCAAACACACACTTGTACACCTGTAAAAAAATTTCGTGTATTTGGTGTTTTCTTGTAAATTTTCTAAATTAAATACTTGCGAATTTTCTCTAAAGTAAATACCACATACTCTTTTCTCTTTTCCGCGTATGTCTTGCATCTTGCCCGTAACTAATTCATGCGTGTTGCTTGTAAACTCTCCTTTATGGTTAGCACATTGTCTAAATTATTTCTTCGTGATTTCCTTTACTAATTTCTTCGTGTAGACTGTAATGTCCTCAATAAAGTATTCACATTTCAGAGATATTTTTTAAACTTCTTATTTCATAGTTTTTGTGGAGTTGTTAGAATGAACCATATTTTCCATCATTTTTCAGAAAGTTTTGCGTTTTGCCTTTATATATTTCCATAATCCCTAGACATTGTTCGTTAATTTACGTTTAATTCTTGTGTCCATTTCATTGTTAAACGTTTTCCGTGTTATCTTTCATTTTTATTGATTGCTGTTGTTTCCGCGTTCGAACAGAAGATGTCAGTTTGTTTACTTATTATTATAATTATGTTTTCTGGGGGTTTTCGTTATTTCTTCCGGAACTGTTACATATTTGATTTCTACTTCCCGTTATTCCCTGTTATAACTCATTCCGCTTGGTGTTTCGTGTATTTTCTTTTATTTTGTTGGTAATTTTCTTTACATGTACAACCCCGTGTCTTTTGTTATAGCCTTTAAAGACAACTAAACATATTTTAGAAGTTTGCTTTGTTTGGGAGTTAATTAGTTTTATACGGAAACTTTCCCTGCTCGTGTTATTAAACATTTTTGCGTAGATCTTGAGATTTTAAGTTGCTGTTCAGGTATAATAAAATTGTAATTTATCATAAAGAACACAATTCATTCATGTTATTCTAGACGGTAGGTAATTCAAACGCATCCCAAGTGACAAAAGGTACAACAACAAAGCGGTCATCCATCATTTTCGACAAAATATTAAAAAAATTCGAATCATCATTCATGTTAAAAAAAGCTCCAAAAAGCATCTGCTTTATTAAGGGTTCTAAGCGAAGACAATTATATTTCATAGGGCTAAGCTTCTGGTTTGCAATCCGTGAAAGTACTCCGACGCACTGTATTGCAAGTATTTCCGGAAATTTTATGTATCTGCGTATCGTAAATCTAAGTCGAACCCTTGCGATTACGTTTGAGGTTTTACAAATGTTGAACATGGCCAGTTGGAAGTGCTTTTTAAACTTTAATCTTAATTAATTCCGGGTAGTTATTTTCGCGGTGTAACAGAACATTCCGCTTTTATGATGATGCTGTGTAGCCATTTGCTTTATGAGTTTTTACAACTTTTATGCGCCTTAAATATTATTGCGTACACAATTCTTCCCTCTTGCAATTTCTAGGGAAAAGCAAGAATAATAGGTAGTGCTTCCAAAGAAGTCATATCCAAGCTCACATTATTTGTTTTCATGGACTTAGTAAAACATCAACTGTTACGTTTTCATTATATCTTTTACTTTAGGATTTTCCATCATTTTTTAACATAGGAAAATTCCTTTGGAGTATGTGGAAGAGGAATGATTTCCAATTTGACAAAAGCAACTGACATTGCAGTATGACTGTTGTTCTATAATATACTGAGTTTATAGAGGCAAATTTGTTATTCAGAACTATATCGGAAGCTTAATACATTTTTAACAGTGCACGCAACATGTTTTTAGACGTGGAAATAACAAATACAAAGTTCGCAAAACAAAAATAAATTATGCAAATTAGAAATATTTAGAAAAGTAGTTACCCATTAAGTTTTGTTAAGTAAATAATATTTGTTTAATTAACCCGCCATTAAAATAACATGCTATTTTAATGTGGGTCGCATACATTAAACAGTAATTTCTGTTGAAAATACTATACAGGGTGGATCAGCTAAGTTATCCCCCTTTAAAAGCGATTCACGCAGCTCAACACGTTCATATAGCAAGGCAAACAGCATCAGTTTATATCAATCACTTTTGCTTATTTAAGAAACAATACTAAGTTGAGCTGTCAATTTACTTAAATTTCAAGAAAGATGGTTTCAAATAACAGATTTCTGACTTATTTATGGTGAATTCCGTGAAAATGCGGCTGCAGCTTGCAATTATTATATAGGATGTTCCTTAAATGTATTCTGTAAATTTGGGAATCCATTCGGGAACATAAAATAAGTTAAAACTTAAAGATTGTCGAACACGTTTAAAAATCCCTGGCGTTATTTCAAGTACATCACAACCATTTTGTGTTCTCTTTAATGGTGCGTTCCTTGTATTTACTTTTCGCCCATAAACAAATATTTAAGATGCCCCCAAAGGTAAAAATCCAATGGATTGAAATCCGGTGATCTCGGCGGCTAAATAACTGGACAACCTCTTCCAATTTATTGTCGGGGATAGTTATTATCAGAAAACTGATTATGTTCAAACGACTGTAAGTTGTTAAGGGTTGGTGGTAAAATTTAACTTAACTAGAACATTTTATAAACATTTAAAGATCTAAATGTATCTAAATAAACTGCAGCAAAAGATCAAAAATAGTTGATTACTCATTCATAAAATGAAACTAAGACAAGCTTCTGCTAGGTTACGAACTTTTAACGTTAAACAAGATATGTGGGCAAGTTCTTGGATTCGCTAGAATCTCCTGTTAGATCAATTTTATAATTCACCAACAGAATGTCAATTTGTGAATAAATAAGGTGTTTGTCAGTGGCAACTAGGGTTGTTCAAATATACTAATTCATTTAATGATATGCAATTATTTCTTATACTTCCTGATAAATAAGTTGTTAGATTATAGTCAACCCTAGCAAGTTAATTTCTGAAAGGTGTAAGATTTCAAAATGTAACGTAATCGCGATTTATTTTCACATTTACGGTACTCAGAAACTACTTTAACCCACGTTTTGTAGGGTTTGAGATTAAACTACTGCCAAGTATGTGATAAGGGTAGTTGACACTTCCTCCACCTCCACCCACGAAACGTTAAGGAACGTTTTCATTTTACAGCGACTTGAATAAGTGCATGATACAACGCGGGGGTGGTGTACGTGCTGTAGGGTTTTATGTGCCTTTGTATAAACTATATTTATGAAAGGAGATTTTAGTGGGATAAATGTAATAGGAAGCGTAGGTGAATCTATACACTCTAATATGATCCCATGATACTTTCCGCGGATGTCATTCGAAATTTATGTCTCTAAGACAATTTTCGTTAAATGGATGATGTGTTTTTGGACAGAATTGAAAAGCGGATGGCTGCGCGAATGTGAAGGTTGTGGAATCCAATATATTCGGAGCAATGGGGCATTAAATAAAAAATTGAAATGGTATTGGGTTATCTCCATATGCTGTGAATTTCATATTTACTTTAAATAGGATTAGTTAAAGACTCGAAGAAGTACTTTTAGAAGGAAGATACTGTTAGTTTTTATCAATTCTACAATCGTGTAATATTATATTATGTAAGGTATATACCTACTCAATTGATAAAAATATAGGTTTTGTGTTCATTTTTCATTACAACGCCTTGTGTATTTCAGTTCAAAAATATGCACATTTTTCACTATATCAGTTTACGTTTTAGCTTTCAAATTTATTTTAGTGCTTTTATACGGTTTTATAAATCCACCACTGGATGGAAGGGGCTGGATGATGATGGTACGATGTTTACGGTTACTCTCTAATCGGGTTCTCGGTCATTTACTCGCCACCACTTGCTCGCCGTCGTTTACTCGCCACCCATTGTTCGAATGCCGATTGCTCTACGGGAAAGATGCTCGCTATCCGATTAAATTTTTGGAAACTTATAATGCTGCTTCTATTTCAATAATGCAACGTTAACGATGTATTGATAAGTTATTAATTAAAAATAATTATAAAATATATAAAACATAAAAAACAAATACACTTCTCGTTAATTTTATTAGGGAAAAAACTAACTATTAACATTCCTTAGAGGAATGTAGGATTTTGAGAATTACCAACAGCAATACTAAATGTCTACAGATAATATTTTATTTTATGAATAATTCGTTTGAAAAGCTTCTATCCGGCGAGCAATCAGAGTGGCGAGCAAATGGTTGGCGAGCATAGAGACCCGCGAGCAAATGGTTGGCGAGCATAGAGACCCGCGAGCAAACATCAGGTGAGGAAACGGTAGCAAGCAGCTGAGCGGACACCTTCTAATCGCTATCTTAGAATTTGAATTTTGATTTTAGTAACATTCATGGACAATTTGATAAGTCGAAAAAATTATATCCCAACGCAATTGCTACGGTAACCTGCTTTAACAAATTACGCATATTATTTAATATTTACCTTGTTCAACATTAAGTAATTTTTGAACACAGTGCGATTTACAATGAGTACATAAAACTGTAACTGATTTTTGGGGCAGTAAAAAATGTAATATGAACATAGTGTGTGTTCTGTCATTGGTTGCTTAACTCCAAGAGCCAAAGTTTTAGTAGTCTTATATTAAATTTATAGCTTAAAATCAAGTTTTCGTCTTAAAAATAGAACAAAACTGTTGAATTCAACAAACAACAGACTCCACTTTGGAAGGCGTAATAAGCCGTCGGACCCGGTTCCACTACGAACGAACATCTTCAGTAATCGTTAATAATGTAATAATTTCTCCCTTCCTAAATAAGAAGGAATGAGAATAGGATAACGTCTAAAATAGTGAAAACTATGGTATACAGAAACTATATTTGCATATTCAGTTTCACTTTCCATTTTCTAACAACAAATAAATAAATCAATACAATTTTAGACAGATTATAATGTGTTACTATAGGTAACTTAATTTTAACTTGGGAATTTATTATGACGTTCATAACAGACACTGCCAGACGAGTTTATACCGTTGTTATGAATCACCGTGTACATTTAACTCAGAAATTAAGCTGGATTTCTTTTATTTTAAGTTCTCGTAACCCTGTAGTGCTGTTAGATCAATTCTTTTCAAAGTGGGAAATTCGAAAACTACAGCGCGTGGTCTACATTCACAATTATTTAGCATCGCGGATGGACATTATTTGTTTTATAAGGTTGCGTATTCTAAACCACTGATTATATTTTACTTTTTTTTATTAAAATTGGTTGAACGCATTATTTCTCATATGTATTACCTTCTAGGATTTTTGATTCATGTTGTCATTTAAAATTGCGCGCATACTGCGATAACGGTGAGACCTGTAATGTGTTAAACTTCAATGTACACAAGTGTAAACAACAATTTATGAAGCCAATTTACATGCCCAAATCTGTCAAATTTTCAAAGCCGCCCGTATTTCATAATAATTGTGTATGAGTTATAAGCGCGGATGGTGAAAGCTACTTCATATTCTGTCGTTGAAAAGGAGTCAATATGGCAGAATGTGGTATGTACTATGTAGAAGCTTTGTTTCGCTGATGTAGTGGCTCCACTGTTTTCTGCATGAACTGACTTCTATGAGTGATTATTTGAACCTTCTATGTGTACATATAAGAGACGTTTGATTTCGGGAACCGCCATATTACCCACGAAGTTTTTTCAAAGGGCATTTCGATCTCTAGATCGACTCAACCTTAAAATTATTACCTAGGGGTAACACGCTGGGGTAATAATAGGAGGATGAAGCGTAATATTGGTCACAGTACCTTTCACGTAATGCCGACCGGCCCTAGCAAAAATAGCAGCATTATCCGTTATTCTCATAAAGGCGCTGTGACGCTATGAAGGGAGACTATTGTATTACTATCTGTATATATTTTGTACTACAACTTAATCTACCGTACTTTGAGCGTGATACGTGCTAAAGGAATTAGTAAGGGCTAAAAAGTAAGAATTGCAAACATTTAATTTATGATTTGTTAATTTACTCCATAAAAACTAAACAAGGCGGTAGCTATAGAGGATGTACTGTGTGATTGTACAACAGCATGGAAGCAATCCAGAAATGTTTATTTTTGTTTTGTAGGGTATAATGTATATGAATAATAGAATAATACAGTATTTATTTACACAAGGACTGATATCAGGGGAAGTAGGGGAATTTTTGTAATGTGATTGGGCGAGACCTAGGACGTGGTTTTCTATTTGCACTTAGGCCATATTTGTTACATCCCAACTATGATTTTTACCTATATGAGGTAGTTCCAACTACAGTAGCAATATTTAAAGTGTCACACATCGTAGTGGCACGGGACCTACGGCTTTACTTCTTATCCGCAGGAAGGTCCACTTTCAGATTTTGCCCCCCCCCGCTAAAATCCCTCCAACCTCAACTAGGATTGAACCCGCGTTTCTTCGATCTATACGCACGTGCGCTAACCACTAGCCCACCGAGACCGGTGGCAACTAGGGGTATTTGAATTAGAATTTTGATTGAGCAAGATCAAGTACGTGGATATCTAATCAATTTTTTGCAATGTAGTCATTATTGACTTACTGTACACCTTATAATTTTGCCTATCTGAGGTCGTTCGAACCCCAGTAGTGATTTTTAACGTGTCACACATCGCAGTGGCACGAGACCTACGGCTTTAGATCTTTCCTAGCCAAAAACATCTCACCGATCTCGGCTGGATTTGAACCCGCGTCTCTTGGATCTATAAGCAAGTGCGCTAACCACTAGACTACCGAGGCTGGCAGCAACTAGGGGCATTTAAATAATAGAGTTCAAGGAAGTAGTAAATCTATGATAGCGATACAGTAGCAACAAGGGGAACCTACAGTTGAACGTCGACTCCTAACAGCAGAAATTCCAGATAAGGTTTTACGCATTAAGATCCCAAGGTTGTCAGCTGGATTGGGAAATTGTGTATGGTGGGTTGCAGTACAAGATTTTTATACGCTGCGTGGTAATGCTGTTAAATCGAACCCAATCTTTAACAGACGTTACCAAACTTCTTATCAATATAGGGAATTACAAAAATATATCTCCGTACTCCCCACTACCGCGATATATTATGTAATATAGTAGATATAAGTTAATAGTTAAATTGATTGAATACAAACTTTTAAGTTATGCCATTTATATCGTTAATTAATTGTTACCTTAATTTTTCTACCTACAAAACGCAAAGGCACTTGTGTTACTTAAAATATATTCCTAATAATGAGATCACAGCACATAAATACGAAGCGAAAATCGAAAACACAAGTAGGTATGTATTAAATACAAAGTACTGTAACATCCCTACATTTGTTGGAACAATTTATACAAGGTATTCCACTCTCCATACTATGTAATCCCCTACAGTGAAACACCTGCACGAATTACTATACACAGAAATTTCAATTTAGGAACTAAATTGTCTGCATGGTTTATTCAGTTTTGTGGGCAGGTCGTAACGTATTCAACACATGGCCGAAACTCGAGCACACTCCGTTGAATAATATGAAATTTGGAATCTTAAAGAAACGTTTATTGTTATTACAGTGTTGTGGAATCTGTTTATTTAACTTATGAAGTTGGGGTTGATTATTAGCTTACGTGCTAATTAAAGGAAATATGTTTTCACATTATTCCTATTGAGACCCCACGATGTAATTTTGCGTAATTATGTAGGATGTATACATTTTTAACATATTAAATTTCACCGATTTGTGCCAGTTGAAAGCGCATTTGATATACTTACTTTGAAATTTACACAAACTGTTTGTTTCTTAAGTAAGGTCTACAACATCAGGGGGTGATTGTTTGACCGATTTTTGAAATGCAATATTTCCAGAAAATATTGAATCAGCTGTTAAATAAATCAAAACTACGAGGCTTGTTCAACTGAAACCCATCTTTGATCAACTTAGCCTTGAAAACAAATGCAATAATTCAAATGATATTTGTTAATGTTAGTATTGTTTGTAAGCAACACGTTAATAAGTTCCTGGCGTTTGAATTTGATTTTGACTTTTAAAACTTCGATTTTGAAATGACGTTTTGTGTTGAAAATCCGTCGAATGCAAGCAGTGTATGGAAATGCATGTATTATGTACCTAACTGTGAAAGAATGGTGCCGAAAATTTAAGAATGGAAAAGCGAGGAGTATGGATAAGCCACGTCCAGGTGCACGGCGTACTGCATTAACAGAAAACAACGTGGCATGTGTGGAAGGCCTTATTAGAGAAAATCGTTGAATTTAAATTAAAGAAATTTCAGAAATTGTTGGTGCGAGTGTAGGATCTGTCCATAGTATTGTTCGTAATCTGGGTTACAGCAAAGTTTGTTCGCAGTGGATTCCTCGTCTCTTGTCTAATGAACAAAAATGCTTACGAATGGGCAACACCTCACAGACTATAGGCAAACTGGTGATGACTTTCTTCTGGGACCCTTCTTGATAGAGTTTAAGGAACCTGGAGTAAATGTCAATGCAAATCTGCACAATGAAACAAGCTTTATCAAGCAATAAGATGGAAACGTCCAGGTAAGCTTACGCGTGGTATCATTTTGTTGCACGACAATGCTAGGCCCCGTGTTGCTAATGTGGTAAAAGAAAATCTTCAACGAAGGAAATTGAGGGTTTTAGAGCATCCAACCTATCGCCCGGATCTATCGCCTTGCGATTTCCATATTTTTGGACATCTGAAGAAGGCGTTAAAATGTCGGCATTTTGAGTCTGACGCAGAAGTACAGCTAGCTATAGAAGACTTCTTCAATCAGTAGCCACAAGAATTCTATAAGCAGGGTGTACGTTGGTTAGTAAAACAATGGGATAGGTGCCTTAAGTGTGACGGTAATTATTGGTAATTAAATTGTTGAATTATTTTTTATAAAGCAAAGATCGGTTTCAATTGAACACACCTCGTACAATACAGAATATGTACACTAGATATTAAAAATGTTTAAAGTGCCTTTGTACTAGTACACCTGCTGTTATTCTTCTCGTCATTGATTGTCGTACACGTTCCAAAATCCCATGTGTTTTCCTGATAGAATTAAAATTGTGGACAGTTCTGCTTACAAATCATTTCCTTCCGCAATTGCAGTTTTGCTGTCAATGAAAATAATGTAGAAGGTTCATATCTGGCGATCGCGGTGACCATGCTTTCACCGCTAGCAATAAGGATAATTTGTATTTAAATACGTTCTTGCGGCAATACTGAAATGTGCTGGATCACTATCGTGCATAAACTACATAGTATTCTTTATCTATAGGTAGCTTTTCGTTAAGAAAATGCCGATAAGAATCGCTAGTTAGGCATTCAGGTACGATGGTCCAATGAAGTTATCTCCAGCCCATACGTTGAGGGAAAACTGATGCCGGAATCGGCTTTCTATTATGGAATGCGGATTTTCTTCAGGCCGCAGGTGATTGTTATGAAAGTTCATAATCATATCTTTCGAAAAACTAGCTTCGTCTGTGAATTGTGCTTCAGCCAGAAAGCTTGCGTATTGCGCGATTGCCTCAAGTAACCACTGCGAGAAGCCGATACGTTGAGACAAATCTTGTGGCAATAAGGCTGCACACGTTAAACATGGTACGGGTACAGCTGGGAAAAATTTGAAAATTTTCTATACTTCTTCCTGTAGTTGTGGTTTGGAACTGTGGTTGGCATGGCTGCCAGAAATGAGCTAGACTCCCTCAGTGTAATATGCATTAGCGTGAACGAACTTCTTATCACATAGTAATCTGGACGTTTGATGGTATATTAGCCTTGCCTTTAGTGTATTTCCATCCGCAAGGCCATGACAGTAATACATATCAGCTTTCTCGCCGTTTATAAACTCGGACATGTTCAAAACCAAAATAATATTCACAAGCTACAATGGACAAAAAATGATCACTATTTCAAGTATAAGTAAAAGTAAACATTATGAAATCATACATTTTTTATTTATATACATATATATATATATATATATATATAAATCCTGCTATCAATATTGCGTCCGTTCATAACCCAGTCTTATTGCGTCCACTAGAAATACTGCAGTTAGACAAAAGATTATTCAAGTATATTACTCTCCACGAAATTTCAGGTCGATCGCTCCTTTTAAAGTTTGTCTACGTTGCTTTAAGTGTATATTTTTATTTTCATATCGCGTACCTTAGTGACTCCTTTCATTCTGCTAACATTATTGCGACCACTGTATATTTTTTGTACAGTTTCCATACCATCTCACGCACATTACTGCATCCGCCATGTTGCCTGATTTCCTGACCATTAATGTTCTAAAAATAGCTTTACTTACATTGCATACAGTAAACTAAACTACGTGTTCTCCATACACATTTTCGGTATATTCGATTATGTGCATTTTGTGTTGCATTTTTACTTGTCAGGCACCTACTCTTAACTGAATAACTCTGTATATTAAAAATTACTAGTCAGAAGACAAAACAGAAGTTTTATGCTTCATTTTATTATAATTAGAGCTAGCATAGTGAGGCAAATTGCCTTTTTTAATAAATTGAAGGATTAAAGGCAGACCCAATTTTAAATTCGTTTTAGAATGCGTGCAATTCAAAAATGCGAATTTTATTTTGCCTATTTTGCGTCTTTTTATGGAATCTGCCTTTTTTGAGGAATTTCCAATTTTTCTTGCCTTTTTGTGCCTTTTATGCTATATTAAATATAAATTTTAAGAAATCTAGTTATTAAATTTTTAATTTAAAAAAATTGTAATAGCAATTTTCCAAGAAAAATGCACGTTTTAAATTTTTGAAATAGATTGTAGAAAGTATTATTCCCACAGCACTTAAGGTTAGAGGCTTAAGTGGGTTTTACCCTTTATTGCTACCGGTTGAAAATTTCTCAGAAGGATTACTTTCTTGAGATTAATTTTGTGAGGCCACCAGTAGGTATTGTCAGGAAGAAGTTTTGTATTGAATCAGCCCGTTTGTCACAATTTTCGAACGTGTTAACGTTAACGCCGTTTCTTTTAATTTCCTCAAGTATTCTTCAGATTTTGTAATTTTTTATTTTTTCCTGTGTTTTTTGGTAGCCGTTTTTTTTATACAGAGTGAACCAATCTAAACGACTTTTTTTTAGTGATTTTATTAGGAATGTTAGTTGGCTAGTTTTGAAAGGCATGTATTTCGAAATGTGCTCTACAACCTGTTTGTTGATTGGCGTCAAAACGCCACACATACTATGACCAAAAAATATTTCTTTAAAAAATAAAGAGCGACCTCTCACTACTAAACTGCTTTAACAGATTTTATGTAAACAAATATTGTATTGGCGTTTATTTCAGTTACTTTAGTTTGTGATAGGTACCCTGTAAAAACTTTATTTATTATTTTCACTGATAGGACACCCGGCCTGCTATTTAATTTTTGAAGGAAGTTGTATGCCCTTTCAAATTAAAGAAAAGTGGAAAAAGACTAATAGAATCTTCTTCTTAGGGTGCTTTGTCTCTTACGAGACGTAGCGATCTTCTCTCCTATGCCTGTGTTGCGCGTTTAGAGTGCCACAGACATAGAGGACCTACAGCTTAACGTGGGCTCCGAACCACGGAAGTGTAAACACTTCTACTCCAGAGAAGATTTACTAGGCAGAATACCTCGCTGG
>JABXWE010006399.1:0-28615 GCA_014611495.1 Limonius californicus | reverse complement strand
AGCGCTATGCACGAGTCTAACATGCCCCACCCTTGAAAACCCCCCCCAACTATGCTACCGAGTCACTCCCGCTGCTCCCGAATTAATTAAAATTCGGGCCACAACGGGAGTCGAACTCGGGTCAACCGGTTGCGAAGCGGACTCTCGCCCGCTGCGCCACCCGGTCGCCCTCATTAAAATTTATGTTAAATTCGCATCTAACAGCAGTAAGTTATGCATAAATTTACTGGTTTTATAAAGAAATGATTGCATAATCCGACACATACAACAATATTTGTTAAATTATTTTAGCATGAATTAGTTACTGATTATTTTATGTTGGCCATGGGTTCAGCAAAATCAAAATCGAAAGATAGTGGTGATGAAATAAATATTAAATATCTACTATGTAGAGACACTACGCACAATCTAAGTAAGTCGTACAAGTTTTATGAAAGAAGAACTATTATATATAGAAGTTATTTTTTGGGGAAAACTAAGTGTCATTCATTTATTTATTTATTTATACCGTGTTTACCGTGTTAAATGCTTACTGAATGGAACGAAGTAGATCGATGATAATATGTATATCAGCAAGAATTTGGTGGACAAAAACAATGGTAACATATTAATCATCTCTGCGAACACAAACATAATGAATTATTTATGTAGTTGTTTTTATTTTTTGATTGTTCTGAAAATAAAACCAGAGAAAATAGTAGGTTTGGTTACTCCCAGTATTAACCTGTTTGTACGCGAACATTGCTACCTCAAAATATAGAACATGCTTTTTAACTGACCTGTGTTGTTTACAGCAGCTATAGAAGACCACATCTTCGACTCGGCTGCAACAAAGGAAATCTCTGCAATTTATTATCAAAAATACAAAGACTAATTTCACTGCAAACTAAGTTGAAGTATTTTCGATAGCATCTACAAAGGAAATCACGGTTGTTCGCAATATAAAATACAATTAATCTTTTTGCCAAGCTAAACTTAGCAACATTTCGCAGGAAAACGAGGTCCTTAAATTTGAAATGAATGTACACGCTATTGATTTGCCATATTGCGCAGTTCCAATAAAAAGTAATCATTAAGGTATTGGAAACTGAAGATGGTATTAATGCCATAATAATAAAAATAGCTGCTCGATTTTCGATTACACAAATCAAGTATGCGGAGATTATTAGTGAGCCGAGTTAGCATTCAGTTAATTTCCCACGAGGAGAACATGAAAGTAAAAAGCTGGATCAGCTAGAGGAAATGAAAATCCATAACTTTAAAGGGGAGATTTAAGCTAGCAATATTGTAATCTTTGCTACCTGTGTAAGTGGATTCCCTTAATCCTCGCGCAATTCCTCTTGCTATAAAGGAACTTATGCTTGCTAGCGTAAGACTAGTTGCTATATGAAGTGCATAAATGTAATAAATTATAGAAGCAATTACCTTTAATTGAAATTTTCTGCGAAGCTGTTACTTGATATGGTGAAAATAACGGGGAGAGTTTTTTTTATTTATTTAAAGCGTTCGGAAATTAGAGCAATATTCTTTCTATTGGGTTTTTATTATATAGGAACAGCATAAAGTGCAACCTTAAAATGTATATAAATTTAAGGCACTACCTTTAATTAAATTTAAGCAAGTTAAAGTGAACTAAGAAGGAGTTTGCAGTAAGCAACAAAAACCGTATAGAAAGCAATCATCTGGAAGCGAAACAGAACTTAATACTTAGAGCAATTGATATTTTGCATCCAGTTCAAACGCAATTGCAAACTAAATGGAAACTTGTCGGGGAAGCGAATAAAGGTAACCTTTTTAAAACTAAATAGTTTAAAAGTTGGCGCAACATCTGCAGGAGAAACAGCGAGGAAATTGGATTTTCCACTGCACTCCTCGCGAAAAGAAGAAAGCTCGATACCTGATATTGCAGATCAGGACAGTCCGATGTAGCATCGAAACCCCAAGCTACTGAAAGATATAACAGGAACAACTATTGTATAAATCATGAAATACAAAGACAATACTTGTATACGCTTCACTCTGTTGGCATGAGCTGCTTATTTATGTTAGCCCGAACAAAGGGTAGTTTCCTCTTTGTGTTTCGCAAGCATGTGGAAATATTGCTACAATATCGACTGCGATGATGTTTATAGTATTTGCCATTCCCGTATTAGGGAAATTAAACCAATTAGCTTAATTAATGTCATTCAGGTTCGATCAAATCTACGACACTATCGTATTGATACACAATGACAGTAAATCCGCTAAAAATTTAATGTCAACATGATTTGACCTCATCGATAATAAATGACTGTAGTACCTATCAAAATTCGAAGAAAACTGTAAACGAAATTTACCTACAAGAAATTGCATCACGTAAAATTGCGGATATAAAAGAACCGAACAAAAACTCCCATAGGTAAAAACTTGTTTGTATAAAAACCTCCCCAAAGGGACTTTAGAACCTAATCTGATCACCGAATGCTATAAAGACTTGGAGGCGGGCTGAATGGCGCAGGATTCATCATGTATATCTTGTTTTATTGCGAATGTTGATTATTCATGCTGAATACCATAAAATTTTACATTTTAAAAATTTAGATTAAACATAAATTACATTAACTTATATTGACTTTACTGTATCCACTTTGCAAATAACACCATAGCTGTTGACGTTGCAAGTATTTGGTAGTTTGCCATGTTTTTTTTAATTTTTCTGTATTTAACCCAGATATGCCTACTGTACGGCTAAACGAACAGTGTACAGATCCCTACTATAAAATGTATTCTCAATTTACACTAGCTCGCGGGTAGATGGGGCAGATTTAATTATTTCGAGAAACCCTATTGCTATGATTTGTATAAAAAAATACCGGTAGAGAGTAATGTTATTTGTGTAATACAATTTTTATCTCAGCTGTATGATTCGCAACCAATCGATCTGCGATGAGTTGGGTAGGTAAACTTTACATTATTCAGTTCAAAACCAGATGCAATTCATTACATGGGTTAAATATACAGAATGTTATCAAATGTATGGAACCGTCCATAAATCTCGGTAACCATTCGTTAGATTCTTATGAATTTAGCGGTTTTGAAAATGATATTGGCAATGTTGCCACGTTTTCAGTTTTTCCGAAATTCCTGTCAACTTCATTATTTCAAATGGAACACCCTATATATTTTTATAAAATTCGATACGGAATGTTTGATTGAACGAACGAAGTACTCTTGAATAATCAAATCTAACTAAAACAAGGACAGGCTACTCATTTAAGTAGGTGTTCAATTTGTTGGCCATTGATTTTATGACAATGAGCTAAATGATTATACACTGCATCTACACTGTTTCTGATGTGTTCTCGTGGAATGTATTCCATCACTCTTTGGATAATAACTTTCAAATGTTCGAGATTATCTGGTCTTTCCTTGTATACGATATTCTTAACATGTCCCCATAGAAAGAAATCTAGTCGTCCTATCCATCGGTTTCTGAATATGTCATCAAGATATTGTCTTACATTACGTGCAAAATGCGGTGGCGCCCCATCTTGTTCGAACTAAATATTTTGACGTACTCCACCATTTCCAACGTGGAACAAATTTATCAGCGCAGGGACAATTTCATTCTGTAATAACTTGAGGTATCTATCACTATTCAATGTTCCTTCAATAAAGAATGGTCCAAAAATTCTGTCGTCAATGATACCAGCCCAAATATTCAATTTTTGCGGAATTGAGTATGGCTTTTTTGGGCACAATGAGAATTCTCGAAAGCGCAGTATTGACAATTCTGCCTGTTGACTGACCCAGATAGATAGAAAATGGCTTCGTTGGAGAACAAGATATTCCTAATGAAGTTATTACCTCTCTTCATTGAAAATTCACATAATTCATTTCTTCTATCAGTATCGCCCTCAATCAGTTTGTGGATCAAATTCACTTTATACGGCTTCATGTTCTCCTTCTTCAAAATTCTCACCACCGACATTTAACTTATTCCATTATCTAAGTCTATTGAGTTGAAGAAGTATATGGTTGATCCACTGCTGAAACTACAACATTTAGTGCTTTTTCAGGCGTAGTTGCTGTTTTTGGACTTCCTGATTTCCGAATATTTTTCACATTCCCAGTATACTCGAATCGTTTCAATGTTTTGGGTATTGTACTTCGTGATATAGGGTCTCGATCTAGGTGAGTCGTATTGAAGATGTTTGAAATTTCTTTCTGAGTTCTTCTTCTATCTCCGAATCATCATCAGTATCTCAATACGGTCTCTTTCCGAAAGTAACATGCTTATTATTATCGAAAAAGTTTTGCTGTTTCACAATGCGATCAAGGAAATTATAACTTGGATTTGATTGAGTCAAGAATTGTATTGACAATGCGTCAAAATATTCTAATAATTAAGATATTGATATTTCTAATTAGCCTTCATGTTCTAATCAGCTTTAATAATTCAGGAATACTTTGTTCGTTTTTTTGAGATATCTCTGTTATTATTGAAAATAAAAATATCACATGTTATATCAATAGACTCGTTGAAAAATTATCTATCGAATGTTATAAAAATTATATAGAGTGTTTCATTTGAAATAATGAAGTTGAAAGGTATTTTGATAAAACTGGAAACGTGGCAACATTGGCGATAATATTTTCGAATCCACCATATTTTGAAATCACCCTGCACGAAAATTCAGAAAAATCTATCAAATGGTTACCGAGATATATGGATGGTTCCATACATTTGATTAACTCTGTATATTGGGGTTAAATTTGGAACAGATGTCAAACAATAATTTCCTAGCTTCATTTTTGCAGAATGTCCAAAACTTCCCTGTACGCTATAACGTACAGTAGACACGTAGTTGTACAAAATACCGAAAATTCTAGAAAGTGGTAGGTGTTACAGTTAATTGCAACCAATAGCTTATTTTTACAATTATTTAACCCTCAACGACCTACTCGCATCGTTAGAGGATGATATACACTGCCGCTTAAAGGTTTAAGATCACCCTCTATTTTTTTTAGAATTTTAAGGAAGAAATGATATTTTTTGGTATAAACAAATGCAATAATCGGTATAAACTAATTAGAGATAATTTAATACTAAATATTCAGAAACTGGCGATTAGAATTATTTATGATGCGAAAGAACGCAAATAGGGCAGATACCCATTACAAACTTTATTTGCTGTGTGAGGCATTATTTTTTTAGGTGAAGAAATTATAGAAATGTTGGGTCAACTTACCATTCTATATGCTTCAAAGCGAGACAGGAAAAGAGGCATAACTTCTGCAGAAATGAAATGCTTTTTAGGTGTGTTATTTAAGTGGATATCGCACGGTTAGTAGAAGAAGAATGTACTGGGAAAATTCTGAGGATTCGCACAACAGGCTCATTACAAATGCGATTACCAGATATAGATTTGAGTATAACATGACTAACATCCACTGCTGCAATAATGATAATCTAGATAAAAGCGACCGGTTTGGCAAAGCTACATTTCTATGAAAAGATGACTGAAAAATGTTTAGAATATACACGGCACGTAGAGCAACACAACATTAATGAAGGAATAGTGCCGTATTCTGGAAGACATCCTGGAAAGCAGTTTATGGAAGGGAAACGTGTGTGCTATGGGTACGTACAAACTTTGCGTCGGTACGACGATTTATGGCTACATTTAACCCACGGAGCAAAATCGGAAACGAAAAACTACAAAAATCTTGGATTGGGTCCATCAGATATTATGAATTACGCTGACATAATTTGCTCAAAACTAATTACATCATAAAATTTTCCTGTTTCGATAGTTTTTTTGTTTACAAATGTACCTCTAACTGAAGAACTCGCCAAGACAAAAATCAAGGCAACAGCTACCCTCAGTGAAAATAGAAGAGCTAAATGTTCTTTACCTAATAACAAAATATTTAAAAAACTAAAAGGGACAGTTGGGGCTTTAGATCTACAGAGAAACGTTCCATTATATAATTGCAACCTGGAATGGCAATAATATTGTCGATATGGCATGGATTTTGTTAGCATACAAGCAACTTATGTGTCTCGCTTTTCACAAACAGAGTTAAGATTTGATAAAACTGATCATCTTGTCGTCACCAAAGACAAACTATACGTTGCAGAGTATGTCACACAGCGTTTTAGTTATTTGCATCAAGTGTAAGGTTGCATTAGATATGAGGTGCTCTATTGCCTATAGCACACCTACATCAAATTAATTGTAGGTTATGTTTGTATTTTCAATAATGCCAATACATTTGTATAATAACTTTTATAATAAAACTTATCCGAAAGGGTACTGTTCGTTTAAACGAACACCCATTTTTTTTATACAAAAAAGTTTCCATTTTCTAAAAAAATAACAAAGAGACTGTCAAACTAGTGTCTTTACTACAAACATACTCCAAATTTAGAAAATAAATAAGAAAACATTTTTTCCAGCATATTTCGGTAGATTTCCCAAAGAAAGAATAAAATATCTAAATGTGTTGGCATAAAAATAAAATTTAGAAGTAGAGCACAAATTATCCTGTGAAAATTGTAAATATATTTAAACAAGAAGACATTGCTATGAAATATTATCGTACTTATATTCGAAAAGATTTTTGGTCCACAATTTCCTTTTGAATTGTCCGTAATTGATACTGAGAAATTAATAATAAAAAAAAAAACATTTTTTCATATATTTTAGGCAATAACAGAAGTATCTACCAGCAATTTAGTAGGCCAAAATTAGAATTAATCTCCGAAAAATTCTAATCCAGCCGGAGTTTTGCACACACCTAATACAGGGTGAGTCACGGGAAACTGATGTTTTTGGAACGCGCCGTACTCAGCTCGTGGAGGGGTTAGGGAAGTACGGAAGATAGCCTTCAACTCCCATTGAGTTGCCATTTAGTATCCATCATGCCCCTCTGGACTCGAGAACACCGTGTGTTTGTTTACGTTACTTACATGAAAAATGGTGAGTCAGTGATAACCACCCAACGTCTCTTCAGGCGAAAATTCCACATCGGTCGTCATGGTGATGTCCGCAATACCATTCGTAGATGGGTTAATGCACTTCGAACGACTTGCTCATTATTGAAAAGAAAACCACCTGGCTCTGCCCGAACCGCCAGAACACCAGATAATGTGGATCGAGTAAGAGAGGCGATGATGCGAAGTCCTGCTCGCTCTGTTAGGCGATACTCTGTGGAACTGCGAATAACTCAAAGCACTGTGCAGTGAATTTTCCACAAAGACTTAGGGTTTCATCCGTATAAAATTATGATAGTCTAACAGTTCAATGAGGGGGATTACCAACAACGTCTCACTTTTTGTCAGACAGTGCTTGACATATTTGAACAAAATGATGATTTGACCATCATAATGAGCGATGAAGCCCATTTCCATCTTAATGGGGCAGTAAATAAACCAAACTGCTGATTCTAGGCTTCAGAAAACCCCCGTCGAATACATCAGCGATCACTACACAGCCAAAAGTGACTGTTTGGTGCGGTATTGGGAAGTTCGGAATTTTTTGGACTTTCTTCTTTGAAGAAGAAGAATGAGTAACGGTAACGGTTATTTCATTCCGCTATGTCAACATGTTTGAAACCTGTTTCCTGCCAGAGCTTCTCAGACGAGGAATAAATATGGCGTCAGTATGGTTTCAATAGGATAGGGACACTACCCATACAGCGAGAGCTTCCATGACTGCTGTTTGAACTGCATTCCCCAATCGTGTGATTTCACGCTTTGGAGGTCTCCCATGGCCTCCGGGCTCACCCTACCTTTCCATTTGTGATTTTTTATCTGTGGGGATACTTGAAATCACGCGTTTATGAAGGAAAACCACGCACACTCGGAGAATTGAAGACTACAATACGTGCCAAAATCGCAGAAATCGATCAAGAAACTTTGGCAAGAGTGGACGTTACATTTCGAGGACGGTTTCAAATTTGTGCTCGTGAAAATGGCCATTATTTGTCAGACATCATTTTTGGCTCATAAGCATTTCATAATGGCATAGTTTAGTGGTTGTTTCTATGGCAATAAAGTTTTTTGTTTTGAAAAATCCACAGGGTTGTGCTTTTCTGAAAATCATCCGTTTCCCGTGACTCCCCCCTGTATAAGCGTTATAAGCAACGTGCAAAAAGCCCCCATCGATATAATGCTGGTTTCGTATACTGTTTCAAAGTCAAACGTCTAGAAAATAATTTTTTTGCGATATCTTGCTTCCTATTGGTTAGACAATAATTAATGTTCTTTGCAAAATTGTAGCTTGGACAATTCTCTACTAAAAATCTGGTGTACGGATTTTACGTCGAACAACTGTTTCCACGTTATACAAGGCATCAACAACTGCGTAGACTAAAGCAATAACAGCGGTGCAGTCGTTTCCTCGCCACCTTCAAGGTAGAATGTAACTGTTTTTTCTCCGGTAGGCCTAATCCATGTTTATAGAATTATGACTCTTCCTCGGCATCGTTTGCAACCTTTGGAACTAGCACAGACACAAAATTAATAGGGTGTACAATGGCCTAAATATGACCTAAGTGCATAGCGATTCTTGGAAAACCGCACCCTAGATCTCGCCAAATCAAAACAACAACCTCAACAGTCATGCCAGGGTTAACTCAGCTTAAAACTAGTTCTTCACGAAAGCGGGTGTTTTATTTTGAACGTAACGTTTATTATCAAAACTATTATTCCAATGACGGATATTTGTCTTACATGCGATAAGTCGCTCTCGCACAGTGATGCAGTGGTTGTTAAGCGCGATTTACTAACGTTGAAGGCGCTAGTGTTGATACAGGCGATGGACACATTGAACATTTACAAAATGTGGATTCAGTGACTACTCATAATCATTGCCGTAAAGACTATACTCGAAAGAGTAGCATCGTGGCATTGAGAAAACGTAAAATGCGAGCGATTTCTTTCAATTTTGAAAATGTGTGTTTGTTTTATGGCGAAGAAGGCAACGAGAAAGTAGACATAAAGAAAAAACTAAAATATTGACGCAAAATTAATAATTATCGAAGTCACTATGTAAAAAAACGCGCCTTGCATTCTACCTGCAAGGTGGTGTAGAAACGAATGCATCGCTGTTATGGCTTTATTCTAGGAAGTTGATACCTTATGGACAGTATGAGTTTATTTGAAAGAATTGTCCGAGGTACAATTTTACATATAGCAATAATTGTCGTCCAACCAATAGCAAGCGATATATTCACGAAAAATAATTTTTCCTAACATTTGACCTTGAAAAAGTATGCCAAGCCGGCATAATATCGATGGGGACTTTTTGCACATTACTAATAGTGTCCAAATAAAGGTTTGTGTAAAAATCCAGCTAGATTATAATTTTTCGACAGATGCCCCCTTCTGTCGACTCATTACACTGGACTAATTATTTATTTACATAATAACAGAAATCTATTAGACTTTCTTAGAAATTTAATTTTTTTCATGAATTGTATTTATGAACATCATTAAAGCCCACAGAAGCCTAAAGAAGGTTTAATACACGGTTCACTTTTGTGTGTAAATTTGGGGATCGATTGTAATGTATGTGGTGTTCAAATTCGCGGTTTGTTGTAGGGATCTCGGCAGGAAGTCGATTGAATGGGTACAGAGTTTATAATTTTATTAATATTTAAAAAGGACTAATTACCTACAACTTATATAATAACATATAATAACGTACATTTGATCGTGTTTTTGTCAGTTGTCATAGAGCAACGAGTGAATATTATATTTTGTTATAAATTAGGAAACCGAAACTTACGAAGTGTTATCGACTGTGTACGGTGTTAGCACCTTAAAGCGCTTAAATGTTTCAAAGATGAACCGGACAATGTTGAAAATGACACCAGAACTGTGCATCCGTTGATCTCTCGAAATGAAAAAGTTCGTTATTGTGATAAAAGATCGCTCAGTAGCTCTCTGAATGACGATTCGATACATTTCGTATAAGTTTTTGGAAAAGAGGAAGATCTGTGCAAAGTTCGTCCCGTACAATCTTATGGATGAGCAAAAACAGAGAAAAGTTGCATGGTGCGCAGACACGTACCGACAAAGTAAATTTTTTAGCTGTATTACCATTAATGTAGACTCATGGCCATTCTAGGATGATCCTGACACAAAATGCCAGGGCATGAAATTGGTTGAAGAATCATTACCAAAATCCAAGAGGTTTGCAATAATGCAGAATCTCAACCACATTGTTTAGCGTATTTCTCGAGTGCTTCCGCAATTTCGAGAACATGGTAGTTGGTTCTTGTAGCCTGAGAATACTGCCCATTCCACACTAATTGTAAAGTCATTGCTCATGAAACATGTTGTTGTAGAGATTATACATATTCATCAGACTCGACAACTGTATATATTTTTCTGCTTCTGAAAATGAAAACTCTTCACAAAGGAAATCGATTCTAGGAGGTAGACCCTACGTTATAAATGTAACAGTTTTTTCGGACGCTATTGCCAACTGTTTTCAACACTTTTAGAACGTAGTAACAAGTGTATTAAAGATAATGGAGACATTTAGAATAACTATCCAATTATCAAATTTTTCGGAATATTTAAAGTATGTATTCTTTAGCTGTGCAAGTCCGGGAATTAAATTGCTAAACTTCGTATGTTATAGCAATTATAAATATTTGATAATACTTAAATATATATATTTCTGATACTCATATATTTAGAAAATCTTTGATGAATACAATGAAACCTGAGCGAACCTTGTACCTGACATAATACTGGGGTGTTTGTTGCCTTTATTATTTAGGCGGCTCTACTACTTTGACAAGCTCTTACAATCTGCTTCAAGAAAGTCGTTTGATGTTTTCGGAATGTTTGTCCCATGCAGATGAAATTTAAAGTAAGGAACGTGTAAAAGAAATAAGAAATCCAGATAATTAATGCCGTAGTTAAACTGCATAAACAAACAGTCTTAGGATAATTACGTAATAAAAAATGCAATATCCACATGCAAATATGCATTTAGAGCATAAAAAATATGTCCTTAAATATGCAATACACTAATATCTGTTATTATTATGACAACTTAAATAACGTTCTTATTATTCATAAATTTTTCAGTGCTACTAAGTGTATATACTAAAAATTGCATGATGGTATTTACACACGCAACCAACTTGATCACAACATGACAGTTTCCATCTTTTCTGAAGTAGTAACTACTGAAAATTTTCTTATGAAGGGCTTTTTTTCTCATATATCGCTATTTGACGGCGGAAAATGTGCAATTAATTATTTGTACTTTTCCGTAAGTAAGTAAAACCGCTTAAAAATATAGCTTCACTTTCACAAACGTAGTTGGATTATTATATCCTGCATGGCAGAGCCGAAGTTACCTTACATCATGGTTGTGAATGGCTAATATACAGAATGTCTCGCAACTAGTATGGCCCTGTACTTGTAGAAACTTTAAAACATATCGTTTAGTAGAGAGCGTGGTGTTAAAAAGTCGTGCATCTAGTGGCCGTCGAATGAAAACCTTAGTTCACGGCGATGCTGTATTCAAAAGAACAAATCGGGTAAATTTAAATATAAAATTCTAGCGAATTAACCAAGTGATGGATTGAAACTGTTGGTGTATGCGCTTCCCTTATGAACGGAAGACTGCTTAGTTTTGGACTTGGAAGATATAGAGCAAGAAACAAAACCATAGTTTTCCAAGAAGCGGAGAGAACACAGTTTGCTGTGGGCCAGAGTATATTGAAACTGGACCAAAGAAATAGGGAAAAATGTGCGATTTCTTAATAAATTATTTATTAAAATCAATGTTTATCCTATTAAATTGCAGTGAATTAACCAAATGACGATCTAAAGCTGCTGGTGGAAGTGTGTGAACTTGCCCTGTGAGCAGAATACTGCTTGGTATTGGAGAACACCGTTTGCTATATTCCAAGGTACATTGGAACTGGACCTTATATCAGTGGTAGAAGATGCTATTTTGTGAAAAATCATATTTTAGCGTCAACGATTATGCTAGTAACTTCCAACGAAATAACCAAATGATGGTCTAAAGCTAATGGTGGAAGTGTGTGAACTTGCCTTGTGAACGGAATACAGCTTGGTTTTGGAGAACACTACATTGTATTTTCTAGCGAATTAACCAGGTGATGGTTTACAGCTATTAGTGTACGCGCTGCCCTTATGAAAGGAAGACTACTTAGTTTTGGATTTGGAAGATGTAGAGCAAGAAATAAAACCATAGCTTTCAGAGAACCAAAGAGAACATAGTATGCTGTGGGCCAGAGTATATTGAAAGTGGACCAAAGAACAAGGGCAAGAGGTGCTATTTCTTAACTAATGATCTTTTAAAATCAATGTTTATGCTAGTAAATTCCAGTGAATTTACCAAATGATGACCTAAAGCTGCTGGTGGAAGAGTGTCAACTTGCCTAGTGAACGGAATACTGCTTGGTGTTGGAAAACACTGTTTGCTATATTCCAATGAAGATGCTATTTCATGATAATTGATAAATTATCTTTTATCATCAATGATTATGCTGGAAACCTCCAACGAAATAACCAATTGCTATAGGCTACGGTACATTGGAACTGGATCACAGAGCAGTGGCAGATGCTCTTTTATGATAAATCATCCCTCAATATCAATGATTATGCTGGTAAATTGCAGCGAATTGGCCAAATGATGGTCTAACGCTAATAGTGGAAGTGTGTGAACTTTCCTTCTGAGCGGAAGACTGCTTAGTTTTGAACTTGGGGGATGTAGAACAAAGCATAAAACCATACTTTTCCGAGGAGCATAGAGAACACTGTCTGTTATATGCCAAGGTACATTCGAATTGAACCATAGAACAGTGGAGGAGGTGATATTTCATGATAAATCATTTTAAATATCATGATTGTGCTAGTAATACGTATAGTCAAATATTTTCCAACGGTTATATATCCAACCGCTCTTATAGTATAAGATTGCATGTCTGCTTTGACTATATGTGGTTGCTGGAATGCTGAATGCCATAAAATACATAGAAGTACTAAAGGATCAGAAGCTACCTAGGGTAAAAGATCTATTTAGAAAGGAAAGATTATTCTCCAAGAGAATAAGCCTTTGCGGCATAGCGGAAAGCTTTTAAATCGAGAATGATGACCAATAAAATAGACAAAATGGACTGCCCACAGTCATTTGTAGAATGCAATAGAAAGTTTGTGGAAAGGATATCAAACAGAATAATTAGTAAATTAAATGTTAAAATGATGACTTGATCATCAGATAGAAAGGCTGGAAGTTTTCTTAATTTTAAAGTAATATAAGCCTTCCTAACACCAGTGTAATTATTCTTGCTTTTTAATTCAAGAACAAAAACTTTACTACTCACTGTGTACTGTGATTTAATTATTAATGTATCAGTGCAAAAAATTCAGCAAGACTTAAAAGTAAATCTATTTATGAGATAAAATGTATAAGATTTTCTGTTGCAGCAGAGAAATTATTTTAGTTACGTTTCCAGCAATATACATTCAAGCATACTCTTATCTCAATAACAATTGCAGCGAGAATATATAAGCTGAACGCCTGGAAATTCATTTTCACATTATTTCTAATGACGTGGAGATCCTGCTAGGAGCAACTGAAGCATAGAGCTTTAAACATTACGCTTTTAAGAACGGGCTTTCATGTCGTACGTGAATCGAATCGGTAGCATAAACGCTAATTCTTCATTTTGCACGGTTGCTTTGTTAAAAAATAACAGAACGAAAGCGCTAATTTCTGAAAGCAGCGCCAAGATTCTTAATAAAAGGCGAGCTGGTGTTTAATTTTTAAAATCTATTTGGGCTAAAATGTATTAGTATGCAAAGTGCTTAAAAGGGTTAAAGACGCCTCCTTTCTACCTGCTAAGAGCGGAGCGCAAAAGAATATTAAAATTACAGACTGGAATCTGAAGAGAAACAAATTGTAGAAAAACAAACAGAACTGTTTTGCGTTTTATGGCTTTACGTTCATATTACGTTGTTAAGAAATCACTGCTTACTTAGTTTTCACGAAATGTAATATATAGTAGGTAATTGTGTATCTCCTGTATGTAATAAATATTAATATCTGGAAAGTACGAACCCCTAGAAATGTATCTCACATCTACTTTATTTCTAATTATTTTGTAACGTACCTTGCAGCAAAATTGAATTCAATTTGGTATTATGAAATGGCGTATACTTTAATAGAGCTTGTTACAGAAGAAGCTCGTTTCGCATTTCCTGCGTTGATTAATCAAAGATTAAATGTCCTTAGGAAGCGGTGTTCAATTTAACTAGATAACTTTTAAACGTTACTTACTTTCTAAAACGAGCTTGTATAAAGAGGCTAATTATTATTTCCCTTAGCTTCCAGAGTCTATCGTATATATGAGTCAATTACTGTTAACTTTCCCCAAATAAGTATTTACCCCGTTTTATATTTATTTTCCTGTCGAAAGATAGAAAAGTATTGTAGTGAGAAAAATATTGTATATACATAGTTTGACGGATAAAGCGTTTAGGAATCCAAACATTTGGTTTAAAAAAATGTAGATTTGTAGGTGCGCTTATGTATGTGTGGCTGCTGTATGTGTGCGTGCGTGTGTGTGTGTGTTGGAATGTGCCAGTTGTTTAAATGTATGCAAGCGAGCATGCTTTAACTGAGAAGGTATTGGTCCGAATAGAATGAAAACATTTCTGAGGCAAAAACCTTGAGTATTTTTGTGATATATTTGAAATAAACTAAATACGAAAGAGCAACGGCTTCCGAACTTCTAAAATTAAAGCCATACGCCAGATTCGCAATAACACCTTCAAACACTACATAACCAAGTTAACATCAGAAGATCACTCTCAATGGAAAGCTACTAAAGAACTCAAAAGACTGGTAACATCTATCTCACCCATGTAGTAGCAGTAGATATGGAGGAGCCTGGGATACCCAGCAACTAGGTCTGTGTTGGCCCTTTTATTAACCCATGGTTTCCGCCTAATAATCGCTACACCTGTGTCCATCCCCTTCCCCATACTCTTCTTTTCCCTTACCGAACCTTCTTGACTTCCTGAAGAATACCGTGATGTCTGTCCAAGCTAGGAGGTTCAACTTTGCTTTGTGAAGCGTCCCTACACCGAAGACTTGATGTCTCACTCGCACAGATGTTCTACATTCTCTTGGAAAGTTGGCGGCAGTTGCCACATGCTTTCCACATACATGTCATGTTAAATTATCTTCGACATCCAAAAGGTTTAGGTGTTTTCTAAGTCTATAGTGTCCTGTAAGGACTCCTATCAATAGATTTAGAGTAATAAAACCGTACAGAAATTGGACACAAAGTGACAACAAAGAAGATAAGTGTGATGTTCTTTTAAAATTTGCCGCTCTATATGAATTAATTTCTTAATTTGATTTGATTGACGCTTTGTAAGAATTAAAAACATTATTTTAATGGCCGTTTGTTTGTTGGATACAGTTTCGCTATTTTGCGTCTTTCTAAGATTGAGTTATGTTGACAGTTCCTTTTGTAAGTCGAAATTGCCGAATATTGTTTTTCTCGCGCTTGACCTTACACACTTCTGGGAATTCACATGTCCATGATTCTAGAACTTTTAGATGACATTTCGAAATATGGTGTAATCTTTTGGGGGAATTTCGTCTCGTTGTTTTACCAAACAGTACAACAGTACAAACAGACCTTCGACTACTGTCGGATTTAAAGAAAACACACTGGATTCAATCCCGGTAAAGGCAATTCCTTGTGAATTAGCCGATCGTCTTTGGTGGATTAATTTTCGAGCCCAGCTCCTGTCCCTCTGCTGTTACAGTCGGTGCGAAGAGCGAGTCAAAGTTCCCTGAAGTCGTCTACCCTCTTTCCCGGACCTGAAAGTACCACATACTGTACCTGCATCGGGGAAAGAAAAAAGGAACAACACCAGTATTGTGCCGGCCGCTCCTAGAATCGTTCAAGATACAAATCTAGTTTCTGTGTTGTGAAAAAGAAACCCTTTTTTTTCGCGTTAACTGGCAAACTTCAAATTTTGCTTTCATGTAACTAGAAAAACGACCTTCAGTCGCCGTATGTGGTGTTTGCTGTTAATTATAAAGCTACCAAATTATATCCTGTTTTATTCTTGTGCGTCCCTGGTCCACGTAGCTGCATGAAAAACGTAAATATCGTTGCACCAGCGGCGGCGAGTTTTTTTTTTGAACGTTCTAAAACTAAAGATGTAAACCCAGAATCATAGTGATCATTTGTTGTCATGTTTTTTTCTAGTACTGTACATTTTTAACAGTCTAATTATATGTGTGTTAAAAATTTACTGCCTCTTATTATTGTGTCTTTTGTACTTGTTTGTGTAAGAATTTTGCAAATTTAAATATATAGGAGGAGGCACAATAAAGGGAGTTCCATTCCCGTAAGGTGTTGGCCTCTCTGCCTTCCACGAGGACCTACAATCAGCTGGATTTGGAACGTGGCGCCCACTAATTTTGACCTACCCTGTACACAACTAGGAAGATTTCCTCAAGTAAGCGATTTTCACGAACTTCCCAACTCCTCTGAGCTAAGCTGTAGGCCTTTTTCCACCTATCCGGTTACGGGTCGTCGGTAAAGCTCGTTCGGCTCGTAACATAACATATTAGCAGAACATCTCTAGCTAATGTGTTCTCCTCACCTTCAAAAAATAACATTGACGACGAAGAAATGGAAGACCACCTCTCTTTGCCTGTGAAACGTTCTTCTCACCTGAAGTTAATAAAGAAATCAACAGTACAAACTCGTTTAAAACCTACTAGCTGGGGAAGTGCTAAAACAAATTCATAGAAAAGTACCTGTATTACTAACTGCAATATAGAAAAGTGTGTGGTGGTAGCTCAGTTGGTAGAGCGCTCACTTTCTAAGTAAAAGGTCGATTTCGGCTTGGGTTCGAAACCTAAGCATTACTATGCAGATTTATAAAAATCTTGTCTGCAACCGACCACACATAATTTCCCAATACGGCTTGCAACTGTGAGATCTTAATGCTAAAAAGTTTCTCTGGAATTTCTGTCGTTCGGATTTGACGTTAAACTGTAGGTCCCCCGTGTTTCTACCTTAGCTCTAAGGAGGAACACGTGGTAGAGAAGAGGTCGATGTCCAGCAGTGGGACGAAAAGACTGTCAATGATGAATATATAAAAGTAAGTTGTACCTGTGTTACTATTCTATCCAATAGAAATACACCCAGATCATTATGATCGTGAAACCAGGAAAACCGCCTCTGGGACCAATCCTCTATCGACCGACAAGTCTACCACTAATGTCAACACTGTTTGCAAGACTTATTCTCAATAAAATAAGTGAAAGTCTACCCCTTGACGACCCTAGCCCTGAACATCATTTTAAATTTAGAGCAAACCATTTAACAATACGACATCGACAGTGCCATCGAATAGTTAACAAAATCAAAGAGAGTCATTGAAAACGAAAATATCTGCTGCAGCTTTTGTCTATATGTCCAACAAGCCTTCATCAAAGTATGATATTGGGCTAACAAAATTAAAAAACATATGCCTTACTAGATGTATCAAGTTCTAAAATCTTATCAGAGGAAGGTGTACCACGAAATTAAGGTCAACCGTGCCCTATCTAACTGCCACTCTATTAATTCGTGTGTGTCCCAGGGTAGTGTGTTAGGTCCATTCCTTTATTTAATATTTACCGCTGATTGTCGTCGATTACACTATTTGCTGATGATAAACCAATTAAGCCTTCAAATGCAAATCCCACCAGAGTATCTGAAAAACTACAAATCATTTGAACTTAGTACATGATTAGTTAAGGAGTTGGAAAATTAAAGTAAATATCTCTAAATCCTCACAAATCAAGTTCACTATAGGAAAGAATGGTGGTCTTCTTCTTCTTGCCGTGTATGTAGACCAACGACCTGTTATTTTGCTTTCTAGTCAACATAAACGACGTTCTAATTATAGTTTACAATGTACTCAAATTTTTTGGTGTGCACTTAGACCAGAAGCTTATTTGGAAAGAACACGTTAAGGCCCAAGAGGTTCCTTCAAATCTAAAAGCAAAACAAATGCATTGGCTGTTAGGCAACAATTCTCAGTTATCGTCGAAAAACTAATTAGCTATATATACAAGATTATTCCCAAACGCTCTGAACTTACGGAATTGAGCTATGGGGTTGCAGCAAACCATACAACACCAAATTATCCAAACCTTCAAAATGTTCAAACAACGAATCAAGTGAGTGCTAACCCTAGGATTTTCATGTTGTTCACGCTGTAGTTTTTTAATTAATAAGCAAGCGGGGCTCATTTATGGCGACGTCGGAAATATAAACAATTAATTCTTGTTTCTTGTCTTACTTTGTTGAAATAGTGATTAATAAGAAAAACCAAACCTATTAATAACTTCAATGGTTTTTGCTGGAGTTTTCTATGTGCACATTCACTATTGTCAGAAGCAGCAAAAAGCTAGTACTACTTGTTAAAATGAATAATAGTACTGCCGTTATGTATTAGCAAAAAATTACCTTTAATGTTTGACAACGCGTTTTTGTATACCTAGCGAAGGTTAAAGTTTAATTTATTTTATCAATAAATAAGGAAAATGCAACGAAAGTTGCACATAATGACAATGGAGGTACTGAAGGCACCTACTAATTGTTAGAAATCGTTTTAGGTATTCTTGTGTCATGTACAGAAACAACTAATCTGTTGAATAGGGAACACCGGTCAAGCGGTTTTCGAAGTGCGCCACAATCCGCGCTTGTCGGTACTCGAATAGGTGAACCAATATAATGGCATATGCAACCGGTCGTGTTTCTGAGAGTACGTAAAGCCGTCGGTCTCGGTTGTCGTATGAATATCTTTGACAATCTTAAAACCTGTAGTGGAACTTATTTCTCTGTTGACAGGTTAGGTTAGCCTTCTGCGGGGCATGCATACAAAAAGGGCTCGGTGCACCCACTCCATCGTGGATAATTAACAGACCATCGGCCTATACGCAGAAGAAGAAGTAGAATAAGAAGAAGAGGAACAAGAAGAGAAAGAAGAACAAGAAGAAGAAGAAGCTTGTAAACAAGAAGTTTTGACGTACGTTATATTGGTTTGAACTTTAGAAGTCTAATTGATGGCTATTGCGGCCAGACATAGCTACACGGCAGTAACCCTATAAATATTATAATGCTAAATAATAAACACCAAATCGTACCTGTTTGTGTGTATCTTCAATATATTATTAATTTACGATTTTGTTTTCATAAAGTTGTTAAACGTTCACTTTATTAACACTACGTGCCACAAGTTAATTGTTTTCTACTGTGTGTTTAAATAATTGTTTTTCGTCGTTCAAAATTTGGATACTCAGCAAAGCATCAGTGCGGCTAACAACGAGAACAAATAATAACAAAAGTTTGCTTTGTAACAATCCGTAACTCAGGTATTTATGGAGAAGAATATATGTTGTGTATGTGAAAGTTGCAGCAAAGCAATTTGGCTGTTCTTTTCTTAACAGTTTTGTACTGAATTTGCCTTTCTAGCAAATTTCAGTGGCTGGTCTACTGTTGAAAGAAGGCTATGAAAATGCATGTAGGATGATATCGAAAGAGCTTCCTTCGTAAGAAATAAACACTAGAAGTTTGATAAATTTTCAGGTTGGCGTCTCTTATAAGTTTCTAAAATGTTTTGTGCCGCCAGAGACCGCCCTTTTATGACGCGAGTTCGCGATTGCAGCCCTTCTCTTTCTTTGTGCCTTTTCATCAGGTTCCCCCTGCCTAAATAATACAACGCCACCTATTCAGCAAGTTCTTTTTCATTCACGTTGCCCTGGTATGTCTTGTATCTGCTTCAGAATTTCTTATATCTCTTTAGTGTAAACAAATTTATTGTATCACCGATCTCGCAGAGATGATAAACACGATAAAGTAGTTTCGCGCCTCAGTGTATTTTCATATTTTTTACCTCGTTATTCTGCGACGGTGAGCTCGAAGAAATTGGGAAGGATTTGATATCCGTCAGCTTGCTTGCCGCCTATGTTTATTGTAAATTGAGTAACTACTTAAGCCTTAATGCATTTTAAACTTTTCGGCTTGGATATGTAGGAACACGTTTTCTATACAGCACGTAGCCGAAGAAGAGAAACTTCATTACGAAGTTATGCCATGTTTATTGAGAAGTTTTTGGAGTTGCTCAAATAATCGCCTAAGCTGGTTCCAAGCTAATAGAATGTACTTCAGGGAATAACCTTCATACATATTGAGCACCTTTAAAGAAATTTGTTAAACCGCTTGTTTCTAGGGAACAAACTTCACTACTTATTATTTGGTTACACAAATATACAGCTTAAAAATGTCCTTTGTATGAATTTCAAATCAGGTAAAACATTTACATTAATAAAGTCTTAAACCTTTAACAACTTTCTTTCAAAATATGGTATATACAAAATCCTTTCGTCCTAAATAAACTTCCACGTTGAAGCTGACCCATGTTGGCACAAATGCAAATCTCTTTTGCAAATATTGAAGTGTCCTAAACTATATTATACTTATACTCGAGTGTAGCTACTTTTGAAGTTGGATGAAACCCATATTCGATTTACTGAGAAAAAAATATATGCTTTAGGAAATATACAAAGAGAATAGATAGCTTTTCTGTATAAAAGCATGCTATTTAATCTTGCATTATATCACAATGTATTTCAGTGGCAGCTATGAGGACCTTTATATGAGTATTTTACATTACCAGAAATATTGCGCAGTCACGTATTTTAAGGTAATGTATGTATTACAGTAACTAACGTATGGGAGATAAGTTTTGAAACAAAAATCAATAGACTTAATCGGCAAACTAACGAAATTTTATTCAAACTAAAATATTAATAGTTAATTTTCAATCTTCTGGCAACATGAAAACTATTCTACAAAACTGATAGCGGACCATGGTGCTCAATGGCGCGCAATTTGGCCAAGACTTGTCTCATCTTCTTTCGGGTGATTTTCGGGTCCACTTCCAAAATTCTCCAAAAATTTGTTTCCGCAATTGTTGTTCATTTTGGGCCTTCCAGCCGTTTTCATAAACCTTTCGACACAATAATGACCAAAATTCTTCTATTTGCCGAGATTGAGGGACATTTGGGGGATTATCTTTTCTCGATACATAATTGACGTTATTCTGCTCTAACCATTCCCAAGTCCTCCTGGCATAATCGCACGAAGCGAGGTCAGGCCAAAATATTATATCGTCATTCTGATGATGGATATTAATAAAATTAAGCATTTTCGGTAAACATCTTTGGGTATAAAGCCCAGCATCCACAGCTTCTCCCTGAATTCGGCCAACATAGGATGTTGGAATCCCAGTCTCAGAAATCGCGCACCAAACTAAAACTTTGTCAGCAAATTCCGCATTTGCTTCTAATTTTACTACGTTTTGACAGTTTTCAATATCGGTAGTGTAAAATCCATCGCTACCTTTCATTTCAGAATGTGACAGCGCGAAATATTTCTCAACATCCATTATAATCCCACGATTCCTCAGAAAATGCATTCGTCTAAAAGTTCTGCAAGATCTAGGTATTCTTTCGAGCTGTGCCTGGGTGTATTTGGGACACTTCCTTCTTTTTCGATAATTACACTATTTCTGTACAAACTTTTCTGAACAGTCTTGTATGAGACCCCAAAACGGCGACCCAGCCTTCGACAAGAAATTCCAATTTTGTTTTGAGGGGATTGTACCAGTCTATTAATCCTGTTTTGTGCCTAAACATGAGGTCTTCCAGTTTTCGGAAAATTAGTGCAAGGTATACCCTTTTCGCATTCTCTTATTGTCCTATAAAGCGTTTCCTGGCTAACATTTTGATCTCTGAACTACTTAACAATTTCACGTTTAGGCAACCGTCCAACAAAGCGATAGATACTTGCGAATTTCAAGTTTGTACGATATTTTGAACTTAGTTATTGAATAAATTTGACGTTTGTAAATAAAAACAGAACATGATTTGTTTACCGGTTTTATGGTACTTAACTAGATCAGACATCAAAATCGAGTAGAAATTTGAAGGCAACCTTTTTCACAAAACTTATGTCCCATACGTAGTACTATGTTTTGGTTATATCTAATGAAGAAAATGAATACTGATACTATAAAATATCCCTAGTGCTGTATTGAATTGGTATGTTCATTTTGAAATTGAATATCATACAGTTTGATAACTACCCTTTCTTAGATTTTGATAATTGTCTCTTTCTTCGTTTCAACATTTTTCTTCTATTTCATATTAAGTACCAGAAATGTTCCTCGCATTAGCAGATGGCCCTCAAAAGTTAATTTTCTAGATGTATTAACAGGCTTTTAGCCGTTCCTAGCATGCGCTTCTCCTCAAATCTAAGAATGAATAATTTAAGATTAACTGTTTAACATCGGATTCGAATAAGAGATATAATAGGGAAAGTTTAACCATTGAGACTCAGGGTTGCCGCATTGAGTATTTCTGTATGGAAGGTTACAGTACTACATTTGTATCCACTTAATCAGTAGGTTTAGAACTTTTAAAAGCATTTGTTCACAAAATATACACGCTGTCAGGTCCATGACCAAAAAAATAACTTTAGCAGTAACAAAGGACATGGAAATGGACGTTTTACATCATATACTTTGAATGCTTTGTCTCTTACCTAACGTAACTGTCTTGTTTCACATGCATGCGTTGCGCTTTTTAAAGTATCACACATATAGAATACCTTCTACTATAGAAAAGAATTACAAAGCAAAATACTTTGCTGATTACCGACATTGGGAATTGAACCCCACACTGTCAGCGTAGAAGTCTAACGCGCTGACCTCTAGCCCACGACCAACTGTTTTCAATATCAGAAGATAATAGAAAAACAAATATCCAACATTTTGCCATAAAGTAATGGGATCATTAGGTACAGATGTAAAAACATAAAAATAAGAGAGGCTCCAAATATGGAGAACAAATTCCAGATGGTGGAAATCTTCGAATATTTAGGGCTCCCCATAACCAACTGAGACTCCAAACAGGAAGAAAACGGTAAGTAACCCAAGCAGAATTGCAGGCAAATTGTCAAGGTTCCTAAAGGCGAAGTAAGTACCAAAGGAATGTTAAAATTAGAGTGTATATAGCTCTATTACAACCAGCCGTGTAATACGGGAGTGACACAGAGCCATTGTAAAAAAATGTGTGGGGTATGAGATAGCAAAATACTTCAGAAGATATACAGAGGTGTAAAGGAAGAGTAAGTGTGGGGACAAAGGACAAATCACGAAGTGAGAAAACTTTTCAGAGAACACAAGTAGACACATGTGTTATAGGGGCTGGGACATTTCTTCAAAATGCTGGAGGAACGGGTACCCAAGGGAGCACTGCTAAGGGGAAAAAATATAAAGAGAAGATAACGAATACCCAAGATTAAGCAGCTGGAAGCAGTTAGTAAAGACAAGACATATTGCCGAGTAGAGAAAAATTAAATAAATCTGGGATCGATCGGATCTGTTGCTCTTAAATATTTATAATAGAGTCGGAATAGAATAATATAAATAAGAAATGGCAAATTATGATGTTTCCTTAGAAGGACTTACAAAAATCCTGCGAAACAGAAATCTCTCATCGACTCTCATCTCTCCACGGCTTTCTTAAGCTGTATTTTATTTGTAAATTACACTAAGTTGTAGGTTTTTGAAGGTTCATATGTTTTTAACACGAGTCTCAAGTTTCTGACAATAATTTTGAAGATATACTTTTATTTGATTATAATAATCGTTAAAACTGGTATCTGATTGTAGTACTAAGCTTCTTTATCTGTTTTATCTAGTATACAATTAATTGATGGCCCCAAAAGCACAACCGATGCAAGGATGCTTCCCAAACTCAAACTCAAAATACTTGCACAATCATTTTTGAATGGTAAATTAATTCTAGCTTCTATTATAGTAAAAATACAATCGTTCACGTAATCAGAAACATAACACTCTAACGCCGTAGAAACGGCGCTATGTTTAAATACTCTTGAAACAACAACTTGTCATATATTTTTATGGTTTGTAACGGTATTCATTTAAAAAACTTGGTTACAAATTTACTTGATGATCCAGAGAATAAACATCTACAACCTCAGTATTTTATGGGTCACTTAGTGCATTTAATGCTCTTATACATATACAAAATAATCAGTGGTGATGCTGAAGGACTTTAATATAAAAATATAATGCTATTAAGTTAGAATAGGAAACTGAAAATTGTAAAATAGTAATATTAAAGATATTTTGGTTCAGAAATCGCAAAAATGTGTAAACTAGACAATCCTTGTGATGCCAATCTCTACTGAGTTGCTTATGGTAATGATAGTTTTAATAAATGTAGATAATATATAGTACTGAAGATATCTATGCCACAAAAGTATTTGAATTATACATAAGTAGGTATATATCATAATAAATTATAACGCTACATTATTTTGCCGAATTCAGATCAAGTTGCGACTATATGTTTAACGTTTTCAAGTGCGAGAAAAAATAATTTTGTATAAGCACTATCAATAGGAATTATAAAGTGTGATCATTTTATCATATAACAAGTAGACAGGCTGCACCTCTTACATATGAATGAAATGCGTAATTCACTTTTCTTTTTAGCAAAAAAAAATATTTTTTTACATTCAGGGTCCTTTGGACAGGCAAATATCAACTACTGTTTTGTCAACATGTAACCAACTTCTGTACAAATTTATTGACTTGTACATATTCTTGTGGTAATAACAATCAGTTTCAATGTATACTAATAGCGAGGAAACGACATGATGTTGATTTTAGGAAAATGCATAGGTGCGGCTGACGTAGGAGTACGACGATATGCACAGAGATACCCTTCCATCAGATAATGCGTTGGGGAAAAAAATGCGGCAATATGGACAGTTTTCCAAACCAAAGGTGGTACAACGACATGTCACAACTGTAGAAGCTGATGCGGCAGTCAGCGAACACGCAACTGGTAATCTCCATATAATCCAACGAGCTGTTGCAAGAATTATACATAGGCTTCAGGCAAAATTCAGTATTTAACATTTGAAAAGCAAACCGATTTCATCCTTACCACGTCACATTAGTACAATTTACTGAAGGTAATTATCCACGTCGAGTGAACTTCTGTAAATTTTTAAGACACGAAGTTGCTACTGATCCATTGTTTTTATGAAATATGCTATTTTATGACGAAGCAATTGTTATTGACAATGGGTGTGTAAATAGACACAATTGCCATTTCTATTCACAAGATAACCCACATTGGATTCCGCAAAACACACTTTACAAGAATGTTTACTGTAAATGTGTAGTGTGGTATCGTTCACAAACTTATCGTTGGTAACCGCTTCTTTGAGGGCAGTTTATATGGGGAAATTATTTGCTCAATTTTTAAAAGACATTCCTCTTTATATTAGACAGCATTTGTGGTTTCAAGATAACGGAGCACCTGCCCACTTCCACAGAATTGTAAGAAACTACCAAGATGAAACTTTCCATAACAGATTAATTGCAAGAGGTGTAATTCATCCTTGCCCTCCACGTAGTCCGGACTTGACTACGTTACATTTCTTTTTGCGTGGTAAAGTAAAAAAGAGCGGCCGTGGACTAGAAGTTAGGGCGTTAGACTTTTACCCCGAAGGTGCGGGGTTCAATTCCCAGTACTGGAAGATTTGAGAGGGTGAGTTACCTCACGTACACTTAGGCCAAATATGTGGCTCATTGTGCTGCCGCCCCAGAAGCTTCCTAATTTGGGCATCACCCAAGGCATCAAATCCTTTGGATGTACTTGGGGACATCCGCCACTGGGGTGTTGCTGATTTCGGCCATATCAGGCCAAAAGTCTCCAACATGGATCCTCTAATTGTTGCGAGAGCTGGGCAGTGGCAACCCTTGCATGACGACAACTTTCAGAGTTTACCCGTCTTGGTGTGAAGTTTTTCAGGGTTTCTTTGTATAGCATAAAACCTAATGTCCTCAGGGATATAAGAATAACGGGTTCTCGTCCCGAAAGTGATTGTTGCGGGACCAGTGTCGCAATCTCATCAGCCCCCTTAGTGCCTTAGTTTCTGTCATGTTCTATAATCATATCCGGGAAATGACATTATCTTCTGAGATATCGTCGAGAGCTTCGCGGCAATACAGTACCACTCCTGAAATAATTTTGCAACTATTCAGAGTTAGTAAAGCGGCTCTGTTGTCATTGTAGATACCAATACGGGAGCATCGCATTTTATACGGCCGTTCTTCCTAGCAAGGCAATGGCAAATGAACGATGTATTCTGCCTAATAAATATTTTCTGGAGTAGAAATGATTACACTTCCCGTGGTTTGGAGTTAACGTTAATCTGTAGGTTCTCTATGTTTGTGGCACTTTAAACGCGCTACACAGATATGGAAGAGAAGGCCGCTACGTCTCGTACGAGATATAGCACTTGAAGAAGAAGAAAGTAAATAACGACGTCTACGAAACTCCCATAGAAACTTAAGAAGATTTACGTTAAAGCATTATTCAATTATGTACGTTTACCTCCCAACACATTCTAACCCGTGTTAGAAATTCTCCTCTGCGGAGAATTGAATTTTGTGAATAGCAAGGTGGACGGTAGGTTGAACATTTATCACGTCATTAATTAGTGTTTTTGTATAATGCTTCTTGTTCATTTTATTGTTATGGTACCATATTTTTATGCTTTCTCTGTTTGTATTGTATTGTACCTATTGCAAAACTGCATCTTATTTATTAGTAAATAGTTTCCTTGTAGTTTTTTAGTACATCCAACGTAACTACTCTGATTTTTAGTTATTTAAACAATGTAAAATTTACTAAGATACCTATAGAATACAAGCAGCTGTAATGTGTGTAGCCTACCAAAATTAAGCAATATAAAACGGTTTATGTTAAAAGTTTATGGGATACTGCTTGTAATATATTCTTGTATCGCCACACACCGTACAATATTTTCAATCTGTTTGACTACTTCGGAATCTTAATACCAAAACCTTCCTCTTTTCTGAAATTTCGGTCGTGAGCATTATACGTTACACTATAACTCCCATGTGATTCATATCTCAGTGGTGCTGTGGAGATGCACGTGTTTGAGGAAAGGCCGATCTCCAGCATGGGATGTGGAAGACAGTTGACGATCACCAATATGTGCCAAAGCAAAATCCGTCAATTGATTTCATTCTTTCCAAGATCTTCCTGTGTCTTTTTCATTTTCTATTTGCTAATTCCAGCGCATTTGTTTGCTAGTTTAATCTAAATGTGTTACTAAGTGTTAAAGCAGAGTAGCGTAACTATGGTATTTTTCATCTTTATCGTTAAACGTAGAGCTGAAACGCTTGTTCGCTTACTTCAAACAGTTTCCCCAAAATAGAGCAGCAGGAAGGTTTACGACTGGGTCGTTTAAAACTTCAACTTGTTTTAATAGCAAAAATGATTCCATTACCGTTACATATTAAAAAATATCGAAGTTTTATAAGGCATAAAAGCAAGTGAACTTAAAATTTGATTTATAAGAGCATAATTTCAGCCGAGAAGTCTAGGAGAGTACGGCACGTAAAAGTGAAAAAGTTGCTTGTTTCTGGAAGTACGATATAAAACTTTTCAAACAAAATAAAGAAGTTACCCCATTGCACCGTAAAAGTGTAATCATTTATGACCGGAATTGGATGTTTTCCGACCCTAAGCGGATTCTGCGGAGCTCCTAGTTAAAACAAATTTAAAGGAAAATTTAATTCATAATCCCTTGCATAACCAACTTTTAATGCAATTTTAAATTAATCTTTTAATAATACACTAAATTGTTAACGGGCAGATTAATAAACTCTTTTTGTGTTGATATATTTATTTATCACATTTTTCACCTTTAACTTATTCACCACGAATTTATTCTAATTAGAATTCTAACCGATACCTTTCAATATCGATCATAAACGTAATAACCAATTTATGTATATAAACTAATAATTTCATTAAATAATCAGCTGTACACTAAAGTTTTTTAAAAGTATATGACAAACATTTAGAGGGTGGTGTATGTAATTTATTACTATTTTTAAAATGTTATAACTTTCACTAATATGAAATTTAATTAAAATCAAAAAATCGCATAAGTAGCAATTTCAGGTGTAAATTGGACATTAACATGTGAATTTATACAAGGTGATCAGCAAGGATAAGGGAGGTCATTGAAAACATGCGCAATATTAAACATATGTAAAACAATCTCAAAAAACCGTATGCTTATTGTGGCTTCGTTTTAGGAAAACCCTTAGTGATCAGACAGTATTTAAGTTAAAGGAACGCTCTTGGCAACATTTGGAATGTTGTCGTGAGAGCAGTATTACATAAGTGGACGCGACTGCCTCCCTGGACTTTCCCATACTGGAAACTGTTCATATCATCTTTATTCAACAGTAGAGTTATTTTCCTCAAAACGGTTGTTCAAGTGCTATCCTAAAACCTTGCCTCGTAACGAACAGACTTACAAGGTTTGTAAGAAGTCCCGCCAAATATCTGCGGTGCCCCTTAATTTCCTTTTAATATGCAACCAGGCATACTTCATTCTCTAC
>JABXWE010006397.1:0-41108 GCA_014611495.1 Limonius californicus | reverse complement strand
CTGCCAGTGAATTTGTCTCAAAAAAAGAGATCGAGAATGTGACTTCCATTTTTTTGTATCTCCTATAGTTACCGAGTTACCCTATACAAACATCGAAATTTGCCCACCCTGTACACCATCGAATAATTGTGGCAGTACCGGCTTTTCCTGTAAAATATCTACTTAACAGTTCAGGCATTATTATCTCTGAATGAAATTTTAATGCAATTGGATACTCTTTTTTCCAAAAATCTAGGTCTGGTAAAATGCGTTTTTTAAAAAAAATGTTGGGAGACCATATTACAAAATCGCAATAATGCAACTGCGAAACAAATATTTGCATTTGCACTTGGTAATAATAACTATGTGTCTTCTTTAACGTTATCCGACCATCTTCTTTATTTAAACAACAACTTTTCATTATTAAATACTCATTAATGTCCCGTACATTATTTGTATGCAACAAATACGGACACTTCACTTCAAGGCATCCTCCCAAACAACAGTCACAGTTCACTGTTTCCGGCCATGCAAGTACAGTGAGCAGTAGATATACTACCGTCTTTTGTTATTATGCACCAAACATCTAACGGTTTCACATTTGCCTTCTGAGAATGCTTTACCTGAAAATAAATACTTGATTTAGGTAAATTTAGGTTTAGCCTCCACAGTACCAAAATTGTGAAGTACCACAGTTGTGGTGACAAGACAATACGGAATTTAACTTTGTCATTAACTTCTACGGTAATCATCGGTCAAAGTAAGAGTTAACACAGCTAAACGTTTGATGTGGCACATGTTGCTAGCTTACCTAACCTAATATAATCAATCTTACCTTTCCAACCAAAATGTAAAAATTATTAGCAATTTTTGTCCCTGCTTTCAAAACAAAGCCAGATTCAAAGTATTTATACGCCTGCAAACTTTTGTAGGCTTTCATCTGTTCTTTGGTGAAATAACTGTGGGTTAAAACCAAATAGGAAACAATATCCATATTTGTTACTGGTGGAACCCCGTCAATTGAGTAATTTAAATCACAATTCTTCAACGCAAAAGGATCTAAATGGTCGATTAAACTAATCTTCATTCTGTACCTGAAACAAACACTGTGCTGTAGTTGTAAACTAAAACATACGTATTTTTAAAACGTACCTTTCCCGACTTCTCGGCTTTCCAGCAATAGTTTTTGTAAATAAGCACTCTCCATCTCTAAACAGTTACAACACTCAAAATACGAAATACACAGGAAAACTCTTCACAACTGAGATAACACCCTCAAAACAAACGGCTTTCTAATGACGCAGACCGGAATGTTTGCCCACAACGGCCATATTGGATCACGTGGTTTGGATTGCCTATATCTATTAATCGTAGTCAGCCATGCCACATACACCGTAACCTAACGTATCTAATAAGAGAGGGCGCAATCTTGTCTCGTTTACATTTAAAAATCTGTGACCATTGGAAAGAGTTAATAGCGGTGGTTCACACGCAAAACACTGGTTTTTGTGAATAATTTTTGTGGCGTTTGTGGATGATCTCAAATCTGCTTTTTAGAATTTATTGGATTATTTATAAGCATGTGGGGTATGTACTAATGTATTTTAAAATTATTTATAAGGATGCAGTAATTTTAAAAACATTTTAAATTGTGTAATAGTAAGGTATTATCTGTACACTTTTTCATTGATTTTCGAACCGTTAGGTGGTGGAAGGGTGAAATGTTGTGTTCCTGGTTGTTTGCAACAAGCTGCAATTATGCATCGTTTCCCACATCCGAAGATTCATCATACTATTTACCTAGAATGGGTTCATCGTATTCCTAATTTAGAGTTACGAACGTTACCACCAGATGAGGTCTATCGAAATAAAAAAGTGTGTCAGCGTCATTTTGAAAATAAATATCATAACCAGGGGAGTAACCGCTTGCACTGGAATGCAGTTCCAACCTTGTATTTAAATGGTAACTGGTCAAATATGCGAACTAAAATTATCAATAACAGTATCAATGATTATAGTTCCTTGCGGAACTGCATTAACCACTGATGGCCAACAATCAGTTCCATCTTCCTCTGCAGTGGGGGTTCATCATATGGAAATGTGTACTGCAACAGACCACGACCACACTTACTGTCCTCGAGTACCTACCAATTTAAATACTTCTACTAGTATTTGCAGAGAAGGTACCTAATTGAATATTAGCTATAGTTAGTCTTACCCACTCTCTGTGTAGATTACTGTAGGTACTGATTTTGTATTACAGATACTTCAGGAGGCTTACAGGAAATAATGGATGAATCAGGTTCCAGCTTTTCAACAGATTTACAAAACGGCAGTTCACTAGTTCTGCCTGATAATGTTAAACATGGTGTCCCTCAAGAACTTTGTAATGTACCTGGAGAAGGTAAGATTATTGAAAAAATTAAGTATGTAATTCAAAATGGAAATTGATGTGCAATAATAGTTAAGAAATGTATATACCTATACTTCCAATCTGTCAGATTTATCATAAACACTTGTTGAGAATAATATTCTTCCATTAAATTGTTTACAATATAATTATTGATTTTGTTATTAAATTGTAAAACTTTTATTGCAGATACAATAACACTAAAAAGTGTTGGTGTTAAACGTCAACATGAACTCACTCCAAAAGCAAAAAAACTTTACCATGAAGTTGTTAAACTTCAGCGCCAAACTAAGCGAAAAACAGAAGTTACAAAATCATTTAGGCGCAGATTATTTGCTGCAGAAAAGTTATCTTACAGTAAAGCGTTGAATGAAACTGTTCCACAGTTGAATCCCATAACTTCCCACTTTATTCAATGCCAGCTTCGGGAAGCAGGGAGGCCCCCTAAATTACGAAGATTTACTCCAAATGAAAAGATTTTTGCATTATCCCTCTATAAAAACAGCCCCAAAAGTTATCGTTTTTTGTCAACTGTTTTTACATTGCCATCTAAAGAAACGTTAAGACATTTATTGAAAAAATTGCCATTAAAAGCTGGAATAAATGAAGTGGTATTCGAGATATTGAAGAAATCTGTGGATACTTTAGATGAAGAAAGCAAATATGTAGCTATTTTATTTGATGAAATGGCCTTAATGCCGCATTTGAATTTTAATGAGGCAAAAGGTTGCATAGAAGGGTTTGAAGATTTAGGAGCAGAAAAACGAAGATTGAAATTTGCTGATCATGTTTTGGTTTTCATGATTCGTGGATTAAAACGTCGCTTTAAGCAACCTATTGCTTACATGTTTTCCGAAAGTGCTGTAAAATATTTTGATTTAAAGGAGGTACTTATCTCCGTAATTCGTAAAGTGCAAGATACTGGTTTGAAACCAATAGTTACAATATGTGATCAGTCAACTATTAATGTTAAACTTATTAATTCACTTATGGAGGACACTAGAATTAAATATTTGCAAAGGAATAGTGAATATCGCCATGGGTTTTTTGAAGTTGATGATACAATTATATATCCCATTTTTGATCCACCCCACCTAATTAAAGGCATTAGGAATAACCTGTTGGAAAAGGACATAGAATTTGTAGAAGGTGGCAAAAAAAAATTGCAAAGTGGTCACATGTTCAACAGTTGTATGAGGCAGATAATTACGTAACTTTGAGAGCATGTCCACAGTTAACAGATTATCACATCATTCCTAATAAAATTAAAAAAATGAAAGTAAAATGTGCAACACAAGTCTTCAGCCAAAGAGTTGCTTCAGTTATGCGTTTGCTTGCTAACATGTGTAAGTATTTTATATAATATGTAATGCTGTTGAAATTTACATACATATATTTGTTTGTAGCCACTGGAGAGAACTTTCCACAGGAAGCTACTGATACTGCTGACTTATTATTTTTCTTTGATCAGCTGTTTGATAGTGTCAATGGCGCAACATTAAAACCTGAACGTGGAAAATTCTTGCGCTGTGCACTTACTACAAAATCGCCACATACAGAGTTTTGGGGACAAGCTTTAAAAATATTAAACACTATGTGGTATATACATCCAATATCTAAACAAAAAACCAGACCACCAAGTTTAGTTAATTGGACGTTAACATTACAAAATATACAAGCAGTCTGGAAAGTGCTTCATTGCAAAGGGTACAAGTTTTTAATTTGTCGTAATTTAAACCAAGATCCTATAGAGAATTTTTTTGGATCGATACGGAGCCAAGGGGTTACAAATGTTATGCCCACATGTGCAGGTTTTGCAGGTGCCTACAAGACACTACTGGTAACAAATTTATTTTCAGTTCATTCAGTAGAGTCAAATTGTGAAAAAGACGAATAAACTGGATTATTAAGTAATTTTAAAGGTATATTGTTCCGAGATAAAGAAGACCCTTTAATAGTGCCTGAAGAGCAGGAACAACCATTAACAGTTCCTATAGATGATATCCCATTATATCCATTATTAGCTTCAGAAATGGGAAAACTAATATCAACCTATGTAGCAGGCTTTGTTTTAAAAAAAATAGTTGGAACTGTCAAAGATTGTAGCACCTGTAAAAACGAATGCTTTGCAAGAGATCCGAACTTACCACAATACCAGTTGATTCTTGCTAGGGAATTTGGAGGTGATTGGCCGTGTAGACTTAAGTATCCATCAGAAGATTTCATTACTGCATTTACAAATATACACCATATTGTTGACAAACACTTACGATTAAATTGTATTTCAAACCGTTTTGTACTTGATGTAAAACAGTCTATTTTACGCCAGGTGATGTTTAGGTGGCTGACATGTGCTGTTCATAGAACAACAGTATTTAATTTAATTGCGGACAATATACTAAGAGTTGTAGTACATTCATCATGGGTGAAAGACATTAATAATAAGTTATGTGGGAAAGATACAAGACCATATCAAGGGAGCGACAAAATGAAATTGTTAGCTATAGATAGGTACAAAAAATATAAAAATCGGAAAAAAGTGTCTTATTAGACATGTACAGGGTGAGCGAAACTAGATGCCTCAGCTCTATCATAAGAAAAGGAAAAACGATAGAAAAAATCTGAAAAGAGGTTCTTAAATGGGATTGAGTAAGGTCCATTTTAAGCCAAATTTGCATGTTTTTCCATATTTGGAAACTGAAGTAATAACGTCATCGAATTTTTTTCCAGAAACATACCTATATTTTGGCATATTTAAAAGAGCTAATTTTTCTGAACAAATTTTGTAAAGAAGAAAATTTGCTATCTTTTTCCTTTAAAAAATTATCAGCATAATTTGTAAAGAAAAGTATTATCATTAATTCGCAATCGTTACGATTTTAACAAGTAGCCTTTGGAAACAAATAGCAAAGTCACATCTGTCAATAATTAAACTAATGGTTGACAAATATGGTTTTGTTATCGTTTGACTTTGAAAAATGTTCACACACAACGAAAAAGTCGACATGTTATTAGTTTATGGGGAATCTCAAAAGAACTCTAGAAGAGCAGTTCAGTTATACGCCCAGAGATATCCCGAACGTGTTATTGCAAGCTTAAAAATATTTGCAAGATTGGAACGCAATTTACGTGCAAATAAAGAGGCATTTTCTTCTCGAAAGGGAAGAAAAATTGTTAAAAGGGTCAATTCTGTCAATCCTGTTGCCACTGTTTTGCAGTATTTTGAAGACCGTCCAAGGAACTCAATTCAGCAAGCCTGTCGTGAGTTGAATTTTAAATATAGTTTGGCACGAATGAAACTTATGGAGAAAATTGGATAAATGGACCGATACAGTGAGGGCCTAAATCACCGGACTTGACCCCACTAGACTTCTTCTTGTGGGGAACATTGAAAAATAAAGTTTACAGAACACCATCTGTTAACTTGGAACATTTAAAAGAAAAAATCAGAAATGCTTGTGATGAACTATCTAGAGAAATGTTACGTAAGGCTTCAGTGAGAGAAGTAAGGCGGAGATTGGATAAGTGTTAAGAAGTAAAAAAATTTGTTGTAGTGATTGCCTACATACTTTGTTTCTTTCTGTGGTAATAATAGTAACATATTATGTGTTTTTTAATGTTAAATTAATAATTAATACTAATTAATAATATTTAATTATTGACAGATGCGACTTTGCTATTTGTTTCTAAATGCTACTTGTTTAAATCGTGACGTTTTTTTAATGGAAAAAGGTAGCAAATTTTTTTCTTTACAAAATGTATTCAGAAGACTTAGTTCTTTTTTTAAGTATGCCATAATATAGGTATGTTTCTGGAAAAAAAATTTGATGACGTCATTACTTCAGTTTCCAAATACGGAAAAATATGTAAATTTGGCTTAAAATGGACCTTACTCAATCCCATTTAAGAATCTCTTTTCAGAATTTTTCTATCGTTTTTCCTTTTCTTGTGATAGAGCTGAGACGTCGAGTTTCGCTCACCCTGTACACTAATATAAAAAAAGCGAGGAATGGAAGAATCATAGTATTTTAAAAATAAATATGCATTTTGCTGTTATTTAGAGGTACCTACTTAATACTTACGCATATAAATGTAAAAGTTTACACTTTATTATGAATTTATGCTTGTGATATTGTTTATGTATTTATTCTTAAGGCGGCTAAGGAGAGCTGAGGAAAATGTACGTTGCCCCTACAAAAAAAATATACAGGCAACTTTTAATACATCAGTTTGAAACCCACTCTCGACCCTAAGGAATGTTAATGACGTCAGTAATCTTCTTTAAACCTACTTATATACCTACAGTACTTATCCCTTGAGTCACTTTTGTGTGTAGGTACACAAAGAAAGTGGTTGTATGACTAAACAGGCAAGTTTTGAATTATTATTTACGTTATGAACCTGATGTAAAATTTCATTTTATTCTTTACTTAGTTGATCATTTTAGTTGCCATGGCTTCTTATCAATAATAAAAATTACTTTATGTATTTGTGATTTCATATATTTAACGATGGTGACCATCTGTATAATTACCGTAATTTAGAAATTACGCATAAACCTATGAGTTTACCGAATAGACCAATTAGCGTAATGTACATAATAAGTCCCACCTGTCGATGCTGTTGTTCAAAAGAAGATCGATTTTTGTAAACTCGAAAATGGATTAATACACCTCAAACGAAATCACAATTATTTTTACCAAATCCAGGGCCTCTTGCATATTACAAAACGGGAACTGTGTTATTTTCTGGTTTATACAAGGGGAGGGTTACATATAGAGGAAATTAAGAGGTAGGTACCTAATATTCTAGCTGCAGTATACTTTAAGCTATTTTCAAAGTCTGCTTATGAATTATTATTTATTAAAATATATATTTCAGGGATGATATATTTTGGAAAGAAAATATGGAAAGAAGATTGTGTGATTTTTATATAAGCTCTTTACTACCTGAATTACTAGATTCTAGAAGATGTCGACAACAGGAAATAAGAGAGATTTATTTGAACTAAGAAAAAACATGTTAAAAATTCGATTACTTCTATTTTTAGTTTTCGACTAATTTATGCCGAATATGCTAAATTAAAAGTTTACGATAAATAATTTCTTATTTTTTACTTCAACAACATCCACGAGAATGTGTTCTTATACCGGGCGGGGACTACATATTTCCAAATATATGTAAAAAGCCATAAACGGAAAAAATACCTAGGAAAAAATACCTAAGGAAAAAATGCCTAGAGGAAAAAATACGTACGGAAAAAATACCGAAAGCATAGTATACAACTATAGCACTTACATGATTACTAACAATTTCTATTCCTTTGTACCAAGAATATTATTATTCCATTAACATAAATACATTATGAGATAACGGTTTTTGGTTAGGTAAGTAATAAATAGACATCATTAGAAAGTTTAAACAACAAACAATATAATGATAATGATAAGAAGAGATTAATAGTCTTTCGCAGCAAAATAGAGTAGAATAGAATTAGAAAATATATATAAAAGTCACTGCACATTTCAATCATTGTTCTGTTTACATTCGTTCTCAGTGCAATTATATTTGTCTTTTGTGCGCCATGGAAATTATTACGTCGATTTAGATAGATATAATCATAATTTTTGTATATTACCTATTAATATTTCTGTAGACTATAACTAGTATTTAATAAATATTTTCCATAATATTTTGACTTTCTACTTTATAATTTTGGACAATTTTTTCACTAGGTATTTTTCCGTAGGTATTTTTTCTTCTAGGTATTTTTTTCTTATGTATTTTTTCCTAGATATTTTTTCCGTAGATTTATTTCCTTAGGTTTTTTTCCTAGATTCGTAAAAAGCTTTATGTGATCTCTATCGAATGAATTCGTTACCTAGAAACACAGTTTCATATTTCATATCAATACAGGCAACAGGCTACGTAAATTGTTATTTAATCAGTGCGTTTCTAAGTACCTAGGTGTTGAATTTTTCTAACAAAGATTTTTAGTGCAAACAAATAATGTCCCCACCCAGTATATCAAACTTATATAGGTACCCATTTCTGATTATTGTTGTTGCTATATTTTTGTATTAAACTGACATACATTGTTAAAATAAATAATGCATTTGTTATTCTTGAAGGGAACAATGTCTTTAATTAATTTTTTAGTCACAATTACAGCGGGTATACCGAGTAGGTACCTACTAAATTTTTCATTCAATGCTAAGCTGCTTATTTTGACGCGATGGGATTAACAGTCGCTTTCTAATTCCTTGCACCCTTGCAGCAGGTAGAAGTTGTTTTACCCGTTAGAATCGCTCACTTAGACAATTTATGTCAATTTTTAAGATTGTTTTGAGTAAGATATCAAAAATATGCATTTAGTTGAAACCAATCTATTCATATTATATAACTGTAATTAGGTGTTACATCAACAGTGTGCATTTGGTTTCCTCATTTTTTGAGCATATAAATTGATACTGCAATTATATAGAATACACAAATTGGCTTCTATAAATAATACGAATTTTTTTTTACCAAAACTAACGTCGCTCTGTTGATTAAATATCATTTAACATTAATATGAAATAGCGAGCGCCTATTCAAAATCATTTTTCTGGGCTGTATCTTGCTCAACAGAATCTGATTTTATTACAAAATTTCTACAGTATGGTGGGTTGCCTATCCTCTCTCCTTAGCCGCCTTAAGTATTGCTATTTAATATGAAGTATTTATATTACATGCAGTTGATTTTGATTAATGTTGCATGTTAAATGTTAAGTTATATTTTTTTCTAGGGTGTAGTTATATTTATTAACAAAGTTTTAGTTCATAAAGCAATGAATAATTGTGTATATACGTTTTTGTGAGTACTTATTGCCAAAATGTTCACATTTCCTATTTATAAGGGTTCTTGCTTTTGCCAGCATTTTAAGCATATGAAGGTTAACCGCTGAAAGTATTTCTTGTGATACCTAAAAGTATGAATTAATGTATTTCTTTTATGATAACTGATGACAAATGTTTGGCTTTTAGCAATTTTTATTATAATTATTGTATTTAAAAAAAACTTGTAGGTATCATTGCTGTTGCCTGTTTTGTTGGCTTAAAGAAGAGATAACACTTCTTTAATTTATCTTACACTTTCGATAATATAATTATTTAATAAATTTATATTTTTAAAATCACATTTGAGAGCTGGTATTTTACTGCTTTTATAGGAAGTTATATTTCTTTATTATTATTTAAAATAAACAAGTAGTTGTATGTATTTAATTTTAATTGCGTTAAAATATGTATTACTATACTAATTGGTATGTATGTAAATCTTGATAATAATTAATTGTAGGCTTTATTACAGTTTAAAACTAAATACATTATGTTCACAAAATAAAAATGTCGATTCGCAAAAGTAATGCGGCGGCCATGATCGCCTTTCTGCACCTTCTGGGCACACTCGTCAAGCGTTAGGTTGGCACTGCCTGCGACACCGCTGGCGCGCAAAAATTTAAATTCAAATATAAATCCTACATAATATACATTTTATAACATTTATTTCGTGTTTTAATCGATTTTTACAATGAAACTAAATTATTAATTTTAGCAAATTTTATTATTCACAGATTAGTAAAGATCTTAACCGTTGAGTAAATATCAGAACCTTCTTACTTGTTCTCCCATCTCATAGTGGGCGCTACAGTTTGTGTACGTGTTGATATCATTGGCGTTTGGCATCTGTAGAATTTTTATAATCTGTGACCTGAACCCATCGAGGAAGTTTGTTTAGGTTATGTTGAATGTTATCGTGACGCACTTGATATATTTATTTAATCATTCGATAAAATTAATGGAGGTTCAGCAGTGAACATTCGTATTTAAACGATTATGACGTATCATATTCCATATCATTCAAAAATGACATTAATTTCGTAGTGTTTGTTACTGAACTATTTAAAAATTTGAGGTTAGATCCATTACATCGATTTATAGTTTTACATCGAATAGCTAACTACGACGTTTATTATTTTAAGGAAATAATTACCAAAAGGAACTTCTATATGAACAATTTTATCCGGAAAGCGAGTTCTGCATTACACAACACGCCTTTATTTTGGGGAGCGCCATAAAAATGTAAAATAGACGACGAATTCAAAATGTTTTAATCTTAGTTTTTCCTTGCTCTTAGACACGAAATACAGTGTAAAGTTAATATTCAAAGTAAAATGTTACAAAGTACATACATAGGTACTGACTTACAAAATAGTGTAAAAACTCTGAACAATCTAACGCAACATGTCATGTACACGAATATTTTATTCCAATTAGTGATTTAAATTAAAACAAACGCTAAAAAAGTTAGTCCGGTTATAAAGATTGTCAATCTAAATATTTTTGAAAATCATCATCAGCTGCCAGGATTAAACCGTTGTGGTTTGTTCCGGTCTCATATAAATTGTTCACTCCAACGTTTCTTTGGTCGTCCCAGTCTTCTTTTCCCTCTTTGAAAATAATTAAGAAATTCCTAATCTTAACATGGAAATTTTTCAAGTTTGAAAGGTTTCCTCTATGTTATGTCCTAACTTAAATGTCTCCTTACGTTGCATTTCTGAGCACCCTTGTAGTAGCACAACTTGCACCCGAAAGGCCTTTTCCTATGTATTATCACAAGGATACAACAAAATAAGTACGTGGCGGTTCAAGCTTGTTCTTTGTGTCCTTTTAAAAGCATAAATGCTGCATTTGAAAGGTTTTTCTCCAATGCAAATTAACAATAATATTGAGTAAAACTTCGCATACGCGCGTTTTATAATCAAGTATTACAACAAAACGATCTACTCTACTATTTATAAGCATAGCTGTTCAAAGATATTCGTCACTACGGCTCTGTAATCGCAAATTGTGTATTTGCACGGCTCCTCACCAGTATGTGTCCTGTTATGTTTTTGCAATTCGTTTTACCATTTGGCTTTGTAATTACACTTTGGGTAATTAATTGTTTTTTGAGTGGAGTACCAAGTATTTGACATGATTATGTTTGAACATTGCAAACTTTATTAGCGTAAATGTTCAGAAGACCTGATTGCAAGTTACTGGAATGTTCATTCATATTTATTCCTTTTCGGCTTCAATTTTAATTGAGGATGACCACTGGGGGGATTGAACATAAGTTTGGAATTTTGATGACGTTTTACTGACGTTTTTTTATAATCTGAAACGGGTTTTATAGAAACCTCTAGCATTACGCTGCACTCATTTTAACCTCTGCTAGTATTGTGAACTAAATGATCAGAAATTTATTTCTCGACCACAGGAGATTGTTCTTCAACGTTGTTTTCACGTTTCACATACAACTTTCAGTTGGTCCGCTTTACGCTGTATATTCATTATTTCCTTAATAATACCACTTTTATTCTTCGAAAACGTTTAGGTTAGATCAGTTGTCAGATTTGTTCGCCGAAAATTCAAATTATGTACATCGAATGAGAAATTACATTTTTTTGGTAATACTATTTACTATTACTTTACTGTTATAGAATTAATTGCTATATGATATTAGTACGTGCATCGAAAAAAAGACACTTAAAAAATCGAAGCAAACCATTTTTACGGCTTTAACATGATTCTTGGCGCCAAACTTATATGACCCACTACAACCTTCGGGAATGTCCCAAACCGTCCTTGAAGAAAAATAAATTATTAATGCGCAAAGTGGTTTGTCAAACAGGTTCCTTATTGCTTACTTATTTACAAAAATTCTTGATCTTCATTTTCAACCATCTGTATACAACGTAGGTTAAAGGTCAAGAGCACCTGAGCTGGTTCTCGATTCTTCTGCAAGAAGAAATTTTTACAAGTATAGCTACCCAGAGACTATTTGACTGGCTCAATATCCGATAGATTGTAGCCTGTACATGTAAATGTAAAACCATTTACTTGTGGATTATCCGTTGTGATTAATTAAGGTGTTAAGTGAACTAATCCTGCAAGTGAGTCTTTTTTTAATTCAGCTATGAAGTTACCTTTCTTGATTGTATCGTTTTAATGTAGAATTAATTCTTAAGCTCTTTTACTTCGTTAAATACACGTGCATGTAGTTTCTATGAAATTAAAACGCCGTTAATTATAAAAATTACCTTAAAATCAGCTCACTTATTAATTTTCTAATAACGTACGCAGATATGTTTTTCGAATCAAACCAGTTTGCGAATAATTTGAATACACGTGGAATTTATCAATGACGGTGATTATTAATAATAACAGGACTCCAACAGCATCGGCCTCGTCAGATTTAAAAATATAGCTTTACAACATCATTATGCACAGGCCTGTATTAAACAATATTGCCTCTAGAAGCCTTTGGCAACTCCATTGATAAAAAAAGTGTTTATAGAAATAGACTCTCAAGTAAAACTAAAATTTTTTTAAAAAGGCTTTAAAGGAATTTGCTATAAGATAATGCTGCCATTCGGGCATGTATTCTTACAACGTGCATAAATTTTTTTGCAAATACAATTTAAAAATTTTCTGTTACATTTAAAAAGATAACAAATTTAATATGTGATATTTATAAGGTTTGTGTGAACATTTTGTTAAGCACGAAATACTCCACCAATGTTTGGGCAGCGTTGCCACATGTTCATAAATAGAATAACGTCCATGGAATTATCACTAATAGCAGATGTAAGATACTATTAACATACTATTTTTTCATAACGCATGCTATATAATTTCGTGAATTAAAAACGTCAATTTTAAATTTTTTTGGGGCATTGTTGTCTGTTTATTTGACAACACACATTCGCTGATACATACAAAAACCAGTCTGGAACGATCATGTATTCGACCTCTCTAAATGTAAACATGAATCATTAAAATAACCAAGTCGCGGCTACGGGCGAACGAATGATCATTCCTATTCCTGAAATATTTTGAGGTTAGGTGTGTGCTTTGACGAGCAATTTTTTGAGCGGCTTAAGACATTAGTTCATTAATTCATTAATTCCGAATCCCTCCCAACTGTGTTACTGTGGTAATTTATAAGTAATTATTGAATTTTTCGAAGTAAATATTTGTATATAGCCTTGTAGGCTTGTTTCGATGGCACCTTCACTTATGTTGCTTCATCGATGCTGGGTTTGCCGACGTTTCTTGCTCGATTACGTGGAACATTCTTAAGGAAGTTAACTTCACACACTTGAGAATGTCCTGCGTAAACGAAAAGTCGACAGGAGAAATAGCAGCACCGAAAATGCTGCGCCAACTCGAAATGCCGTATGGGTCTAATAGTTTTTTGTAATAATCAGAAAATGGTGAAATATGAAAAGTGGAAGCAATTTGATACTCTGTTGAAGACAGCATAAAAGAATTCCGAAATGTTGTTTTGTACACCAATAGGTTAGAGGAAATTCAAAATTATGCTTCTCAAATTTCCCTGAATATATTATTTCAAAAACGATGGTAGTCGACAGATAGAAGTTACAGATGAAGCTGTTGCGGCAGCGTCTGAAATAATGGACCATGAGCTACACACTTTTATTCACTATTTGTTCCAACTAATAAATGTTTCTATGGGAACACATTATAAGAAGTTACACAAAAATGTACACTTATATTCATATCGAATGATAACAGTTCATGAATTGTTACTTCGCGATAGTCTCATAAGGCTAGAACTCTGTCAGTGATTTCTGAATATATTTACTGACGATGAAGAAGCATTCTGCATTTATTTTTTGGTAGTGAAGCTTGTTTTTATGTTAGTTCACAGAATTTTAGGATGAAACACCTATGCATTCTAAAAAAATGGTGTTTGAGCAGCTGTAGGACGATTAATTTGCAAAACTTTTTTGGCAATTTAAATGCTCAAAGATATTTAGATGACATTTCTAAACATTTATTAGTGAAACTGTATAATATATATATATATATTTCGAATGAGAAGCTATAAATTCCACACAAATAGAGAAGCTACAAGAGAGAGCAAGAAGCTAATCGTTAACTGTATAATGGCATATTACAAGAGGGATATTTTCAAAAGGGCGAGACCATACCGCAATTTCCATCTGAAACTCTGCAGTTATTAACGGAGTTGTTTCATAGTAGACTCATTAGCAAAAATAGAAAATTACTAACTAGCAAGATCTTGTGATTTAACCCTTTGCGAGTTCTGTTCGTGGCTTTATATCAAAAATTCAATATTTCGTACTCCTATTCTAAATTTATAACTAAAAGAGCGAATAGCTTCAGCGTGGTCTAGAGTTCAAACCCCTGAGTCGATATCTGACGCGCGGGGCTACCAGCCGCTTTAAATAATTGGGTTGTATGCGTTCGAAAGAACAAGGGGCAATAATGCGGTTGTTCACGACGCGTCGTAATTTGGCACGCTACAACCGGATGTGAGAGCAAGGATACGGGAGCTCTGACCTCTCGCCTTGCAGGCTATTCCGTCTTGGGGTATAGAGCCTCGCCATTATTAACCCTTCCGTGACCGTGCGGGGTAACTCAGTTACCCCAGAAGTCATTTTTTTTAAATATTTTCTTAAATAATGTATTCACGGCATTGCCCGTTCATGTATGCCTCCAATAAACATTAGCGTAGGTTAATACATCATATTTGTTAGTAATTTTGATTTTTAGAAATATTTTTTTAACTTTTTCATCCCATACCAAATAACCAGAATAGCACCCACCCGTAAATATTCCTCAAAATGCTGCAAGTACAAGGTGCTCATTCTGTCCTCGAAAACATGACGGAAAGTAAAAAATATCACATATGCGGAAAAACAATCTGCAATGTCCATCGGAAGGAAATAAAAAAATAATTTTGTCTTGAATGCGAACAGTTGGAGAATTAATCATTTTACATTTACGTCATTTATTTAGAATATATAAATTTTTATTTGTATCGTCAGTAAATCAAATACTTAAGAGAACTGCTTTGTTGCATTTATTTTGACTTGTAATATCTTTAAAATAAATATAAAACAAGTAAAGTACCAAAAATTTAAAGAAAACCATGGGGTAACTGAGTTACCCCGCACGGGCTGCCACGTAAATTCCATTAGCACGGTCACGGGCGGGTTAAGAGAGCGAATAATTGAGAAGTTTGAAGGAATAAGTAACATGCCCCAAGTTTTTTGAGGGCGTGTTGTTTGGTGTCGAGCGAAGAGTTTAGAATTATATGGTGGATATCTTGATAATATCTTATAATAAAAGTAATAGTATTTTTATTTTATTGGAATATAAACAAGTAAAAAATTTATTAATCGGTTTAATGGTGTTTATTTCATTATCTATATTGTTTGAGACTGTCGCAATGTCTCGAACTTTTAACATTACGAATAACTTTCGGCTTGGACGCGTCCTCAATTCAAGGTCACAATCAGCCAAATCAGGATTACTGGTTATTGTTTATGATATTTCATTATTGTTTGTGGCATAAGTTTAATAAACATGCGACCCGTTTAACAGATGTTTTATGGGTTGCTTAACGTGTGCCTTGCATTTCTTGTTCATTCAGCCATTCTCTATTCTTCGAATATATGCCTTCCTCATGCGCTTCCAACACTCTCGGTTTTGCGCCTCCTTTTACCAATTCAAGCCCATTGTTCTTCTCACATCGTCGCTCCACCTCATTTCCGTATTTCTTCTTTCCTCCACTCCATTTTTCAGTTCCTTTGGCCACGTCTCCTGCCCAATTATATTTAAGTGCAGCAACTCGTGTTATTATGTCCTTTACGCCTGTTATTGCTCTTATCCACGTATTTGTTTTGTGGTTTCTTAATGTTACTCCAGTATTTTTCTTTCTATTGCTCTCTGGTGCACTATCAATTTGTTTGTAATTTCTTTCGTGAACACCCACGTCTCGGCTCCGGAAGTAACTACCGGTAAAATACATTGGTTATATAACTGACGTTTCAGGTGTAAAGATACGTATATTCATATCAAATATATCTTTTAGCTTCCTGTACGCTGCCCATCCTTGCCCTATTCTCCTGTCTATCTCTATTTGTTGGTTTCCTTTACCAATCGCTAGTGTTTGGCCTAGATATACAGAGTGTTAATGAATTGCAGGGACAAACTTCAAGGGCTTAAAGTATACATGAAAACAAACACTTTAAGTTAATAAATGTATGGTCGAAAGTGTTTCCTTCAGGGATAGAGCTTCTCAAAGATTCTTTAAGAAATGCCTAAATGTAGGCAACTCAATTTACTACCTACTATTTGTTTCCATAACCAGGGAAATTATTACAGGATAAATAAGGCCCTCTTTCTCACTTTTCAAATTCAAATTAAATTTAAAATAAATTAATTATCAAAATGTATAGTATTTTTGTGTTATGGCGAATTATACTTTTGCCGAGCAGCAGGACATGATGTTCATGTATGGAGCTGCTTGGGGTAACGCACGCGAAGCTGCTCGCCTGTACCAAGAACATTTTCCGAATAGGAATCACCCATCGCACAAGGCCTTTAGTGTAGTTTCACGCCGGCTGCGCGAGGAAGGTACATTCGTTGTCAACAGACACAACTGTGGAGCTACCAGAACAAGGCGAACGCTGGATTTTGAGGAAGAAGTTGTGGAGAGAGTGGCTGAAAATCCTTCTACTAGTTCAAGTGCCATAGCTCATGAAATGGGAGTGAACCATGTTTCATTATGGGAGGTACTACATGAGCAGCAGCTACATCCGTACCATCCACAGAAGGTACAAGCCATGGTTCAAGCAGATTTTCCCAGAAGGGTAGAATTTTACCAGGAATTTCTGCGGTGGTTTAACGAGGATCCAGAATTCCAAGTAAACGTTCTGTTTAGTGACGAGGCATCTTTTACGAAGAAAGAAATATTCAACAGTAGAAACAGCCACATTTGGGACGATGAAAATCCCCATGCTGTGGTTCAAAAAGGATACTAGCAAAGATTTTCAGTGAACATTTGGGCCGGGATTGTTAGCGATAGACTCATTGGACCATATCTGCAGAAGAACTTACGTTGCGTATTTTTGCTGCATGTGAAGAAGTTCAACAGATTCCTGGTATATTTGGAGCGGTGCGCAGGAATTTACTTCGTAGACGTGCTTCGTGTGTTGAAGCTGGGGGGCGACATTTTGAACATTTACTATAATTTTGTTAATTTTTGAATTAGTTATTGTAAATTTTTCAAATAGTTGTTTTTTGCTTTGTAATTTTGGTTTTTTTCTGTTGCTTAGTTTTGAAACATTTTGTTAATTAATTTATTATAAATTTAATTTGAATTTAAAAAGTGGGAAAGAGGGCTTTATTTATCCTGTATTAATTTCCTTCGTTATGGAAACAAATAGTAGGTAGTAAATTGAGTTGCCTACATTTAGGCGCTTCTTAAAGAATCTTTGAGAAGTTCTATCCTTGAAAGGAAAACTTTTGACCACACATTTATTGACAAAAAATGTTTGTTTTCATATATACTTCAAGCCCTACAAGTTTTGTCCCTGCAATTCATTAACAGCCTGTATATAGCCTTCTACCCTTTGGACTTGATTTTCTCCAATTCCTATTCCTTGCACTTGCTGATCTTCTCTCTCGTCTGTCATATATACTTGGTCTTTTGGAAATTTAATTCATGTCCCACTCTTACTGAAACTTTGTGAACATCTTCTAGTATACTTTTTAATTGATCTTTGGTTTCAGCAAATAACACAACATCCTAGATGACTTAAACGTTCTCCGAGAATACATATTCCTCTTTCACCCCATTCTATACGTTTGTAGGCGCCTTCCAGCACCAGTGTAAATAGTTTTGGTGAAAGATTATCCCCTTGTCTCGCTTCTATTTTAATACTAACCTTTTCTGTGTTTTCGTGTAAACGTACTTGTAGCATAGCTTTCTTGTAGATTTGTTCAATTAATTTATTGTACCTGCTATCCATTATTGCGTTTTTTAGTGCTTGTAGTACAGCCCATATTTCAACAGTTTCAAACGCCTTTTTATAATCGAGAAATGCCACCCATAATGGGATGTTGTATTCTGTTACCTTTTCGAGCACAGTTCTCATGGTTTGTAGATGTTCCATTGTGCTAAAATCCTTTCTGAAACCAGCCTGTACCTTGAGTTGGTAAAAGTCAAGCTTTTTTGTTATTCAACTTGTTATAATTCTTGAGAACAGTTTGTACACTTGAGACAATAAACTAATGGGTCGGTAATTTCCGAGGTTGTCTTTATCGCCTTTCTTATGTATTAATGCTACTTTAGCATTTGCCCGTGTACCTGGTATATCTTCCGTTTCTAAACGAAAATTGAACACTTTCATTGACTTTTCTACTATTACCTTCCCACCACCGTTCAGCATTTCTACCGCTAGGTATATCATCCTCTCCAGCGGCTTTCCCCGTTTGGTTTCGTTTAAGGCGCTTCTAATTTGTTCTCTACTGATGGATGGGATTTCTTCAGAATTTACCTTTATTATTATTCTTTTGCTTTCCTTTTCTTCTGTATCATTTTCTGTTTTTGATTTGTACAGTTCTTCATAAAATTCGTCTACTACGTTTAAGATTTCGCTTTTATCTGTCACAAGGTCTCCATTTTTGTTCTTTAGTTTCACTGTCTCCTTTCTATTCCCTATTTGTCTTCGAAATATCTTCATGATGCTCTAATATATTTTGCGCTAGTTTCATTTTGTACTTTAGAAAGTCTGATTTTGCCATTTTTCTGGCTGTTTTATTTACTTCAGCATATTGAACCGTGTTTCGCTTGTCTTCTGTTATTAAGAGTCTCTGTTTTTCTAACATCTGCTTTGTTTCGTGGCTTGGTTTATCATTATTTGCAGATTTTGGGTTTTTAACTTTTTTGCCGAACCTTTAATGATATTTACAATGTTCTCATTTATTATATATATATTCTTTATACTCAATTGGTATTCTTGAGCATTTAACGGTAGCTGTTCATAGTTTATGTATTGTATTGTATTCTTTCCTACTTTGCAAGTCACCTACAACAATTAATACATGATAGGTTTTGTTCTCATTTATAATCTTTGATACATCTTCGTAGACTTTTTGGACCTTTTCATCTTCGTAACTACTAGTTGGGGCATATACTTGGATGCTTTTTGTAGAGACTAATTTGTTTATTCTATTTTTATTGTTGTTTTCATATGTCTTATGTGCGGAGTTAGCCTTTAATGTACTATTGTGCCTACGCCTCCATGACTCGAATCTTCTTTGCCTTTGTAAAATACGGTGTGTCCTAATGCTACTTTAATGCTTCCTTCTCCTCTTTTTCTAGTCTCACTTATACCTAGGACGCCCCATTTGATCTTATTTAACTCATAATTCAGTTCCTCTATTCTTTCTTCCTTTGCAATGGATCGCGCATTGTACGTTGCTATGTGTAGTATAGTTTGACATCGTCCTTGTTTTAACGAATCTTTGTCCCCCCCAGAATCCGTGGGACAGACCGGCTGGCCGGTGTGGGACTGTGGACGTCTAGTCCTACCCACCTGGGGTAATTTAGTTTGAGTTTTAAAATTCGTCATTTGTAACTGTTGGGGGTATTTCAGCAGATAAAAGGTCACGCTTGCTACGTGCGAATTGTGATTCAGCCGTCCATTCTGGGTACAGACGCTGCTTTTACCTGTTGGTCCGCAGAAGTATTTGATTTCCCTCCTACTCGATATATCTACCGAGACTTCCCCGATCCGCAACCTGGAGACGCGCCCTCTAGGTGTTGCAGGTTCCCCCAAGGGCATTTACGCTGTACCAATTAAGAGTGAACATACGTTTACTGAGTTATAGCACCAAACTGCAAACAGTTACATTTTTGAACACCCGTTACTATATCACGATCAATGAATTTTACGGCACGTCAACATAGTTCTCGACAGCGTCCACAGTAACCTGCGAGGAGCACCTTATAAAATTATTTCCGTTTTGCGCACTAAATATATTGGTACCAGATGCTCGGCCTTCTTTGCTTCAGTAATAAAATTTAAATATTAAAAATAATAACATCAAAGTATTTTCCTTCGCTAATTTGCAAACCATCTGTTTCGAGTCATATGCAAATCCTGCGTGTACTTTTTTCGTCGGGCGCAGTGCCATCTAAAACATTAAAGTTTGTTTTTACAGCAAATGACAGTAAAGCTGATTTCCTTAACACTCTGCTTCTTTCTCCTGAGCCAAGCAGCAAATGCCCAGAACGATTGGGTCTCACCATGTCCTGGCATGTTTGTGTACGAGGGCAGGAGCAAGGAACCCAACAGGTGGTACGGAATTGTAACGCTACTTACTGAGACCGATTTAAATGGGGTTTGGATGAAGATAGGACTCGATAAACCGGCCCGGTCCATAGGGGTAAGTGTAGAACCAACAAAAAAAAATCATATATCCGAAACATTTTTAGAACTGGTTTGGTCAAGTGGTAACAAATGATTTGAAAGAGTATCTTATAAAGAACCAGGACTACCTATTGAAGGCTGGTGTACCGCAAACGGTCCGTTTTTATGTTGATTATGATCCGAACCAATTGCCACCTCCTAAATTGGAAATGATTAGACTGAATGCTAAAATAATATGTCCCGAGAATGCCGCAACGGGAGCTCCAGCAATCGGTGGTGAACTTCAAACTAGCAGCTACTCTTCGCCGGATCCGGGCTTCAGCTCTCCGTAAGTTGGTGCGAATAGCAATTGAGTTTGTAAATGATTATATTTTAGCAAAACGCCAATAGTGTCGGTCGTAAGACCTGCGCCACAACTGATTATTGTAAACAAGAATAAGGGCTCCAATGATATTTGCGGAACTGTTATCGTAAGTATCAAAAAATGTCAGTTTTTAATAAACTTTAACAAGAGGATATTATTTTCATTTTTATTTTCCGATATTCCCGGAGTTGTTTTCATGAAAAAAATTCGATTATTAAATTTTAGGCGATACATCCATCTTGATATAGGGGCCAATAGATAATAGGTAAATATCCATCTTGAACCCCAAAGAGCAGCTCCTTTAAATAATGAATGTCCGTGGGATGTGTATATGTGGTCGTCGATTAATACGAAAGGGCTATTACGATTTTTATGAAAATGTAACTGTAGAGGTTTGTTAAATGTCCTTGAAGCAGCGAAATTTTGGATTCGGAACGGGAAAAATTAAAAAATAATGCGCTCTGAACCAATTATAATAAATTAAATTTCAAAATATTAATGTAAATGTTCAAAGTGTCCATTATTCTGTAGGCAACAGTAAAATCTAGTCCAAACATTTTGGAAGGTTATTTGCGGAAAAGCTCGGAACTCCTGAACTATTTGGCGATGGACTCACGCTGAGTTTTCTACACAACAGATTTTAAGGGAAATCTGGAGATTTTGGGGGCCGTTCTGTTCTTCCAAAACGAGTGGCTTAAAAATGTTATGCTATTCCTGAATAGCATTTTGTAAGAGCTTTCCAATGACGTATTACAAAGTGGGTGTTGTTTTTTAAAATTCTTTTGTTGACATAGCTAGATCCGAAGATGTTGAACAGGAAAGGTTCCCTTATGAGTCATGATGATTCACCCTCCATATTTTATGTAGAAACGTTTTCTAGAAAAGTTCAATATCTCTTTTACTTCCAGAGATATAACGCATTGTATGTTTTCAAATTGACATCCTGTATATCTGTTTGGTCTACGTAATTTCCTTGTAATCGCTTTTGAAAGTACTCTCACCATTCCCCTACTTCGGTTTTTATTTTTAATCGCTTATAGTGGCGTAGTCTTTATTTTTCCAATTCCTTTGTCTAGTCCTGCACATCTTTAATTGAGTATAGTATAATTTCTGATTAGTTCTTTCCATTTTCCTCTATTTTTCACTGACTAGTTTGCCTCGTTCTAAGTTTCTTCAGGTTTCCTTTGGTCTTCCTATTTTTCTTTTGCCCGTTCTGTTGTATTCTAGTGCTTTTTGGGTAATACCTTTGGGTGTCTTCTGTAGGGTAGGCCCAATCCAACCCCATTTCCGTTTTTTATTGTTCTTCCCCCATTATTGTCGATAGCAGCTTGCTTTTTATTCAATTCGGCCAAAATGTGTACTATATAATTCTTAGATTTTTGTTTATGAATATTTGGAGAGCCTGGAAATTCTGGAGATTCTTTATATTGGGTTTGTTCTCGACCCATGTTCCCGCTCCATAAAGCAGCATACTTTTGCCATTCGTTTTAAATATTGTCACCTTTATTTTCCCCGATACATTGTTTGTTGCCCAGATTGCTCTCAATATACTAAACGTATTTATCTTAAAATGTTCATTCCGTTGGTTTGGTTTGATAGCTTTTTTGTTTTTATCGCATTTATTTTATTCCCACTTGCTTTGCTATGTCAACTAGTCTGTTGGTCTTTCCTTGCAGATGTATCAGGCTAATGTCATATGCGAATTCTAAGCCTTTCTAGTTTTTCTAGCTTGTTGGTCCAGTCAGTTGCATGTTGCCGCCATATCGACTTACACATCCAGCTGCAGATAGTGTTCATAGCCACTCTTAAGGCAGATTCTGAATCGTAGTAGGGCCCATTTAAATCCTGTCTTGCGAGGTCATAGATTTTTTTAATGCTTTCGATCTCCGTTTGGAACACTGAAACATATTTGCCCAGTGAGAAGCTAAATCTCTCGCTTGGTTTTGCCTTATATACTCTTGTTTCAGTATCTGTCTTGGTTTTCGAACCGTCCGTGTACCAGATCTGGATTCCAGGCGGATGTTTCTTCACTCTAATTGATTTTGAACTATTATATCGAAGAGTGCAGCTACAAGGTGTCTTGGAGGCATATGGTCCGTTCTTATTTCAAATATGGGACCTTCAATGACAGAAATCAGGCTCATATACTGATAGTCCTAGGCTAGTCTTCTGATCCCAATGTGGAGATGGTGAAGGTCGAGAACAGTCTCCATTGCAGTGGTTAACGTTGTTCTAACGACCCCCGTAATACTGAGCCTTTGCAATTTGTATAGTTTGAATTTGGTGGTTTCCTACTTGACACTGGGCCGCCACACCAGGGCCACGAACGAAATAGCTGGTCTGACCACTCTGGTGTATATCCAATGCACCATCCTTAGCCCCCCAAAGTTTGTCGTAGGTCGTAGGTCCTTCAGACTACAGCTTTCCTGACTAACTTCTCCTTGTGCTGATTCTAAGTATGTTTGAAGTCTGGGTGACTCCTAAGTACTACTTATCTCCCTCGACATCTTGATTTCTTTGCGCCCAAGGTAAAGAGGTCTAAGATCTTCCACATTCCTCCTTCGCATGAATGGTAGTTAGTGGTTTTATGCGGGCTGTCGTTGAGGCCTTCCTCTTCCGTTCATCTCACAACTACATTCAGGATCCTTTGTATGCAATCTCTTACTGGCTGTGGCCCTGGTTCCTTAATTTTCTCGTTCACTATTTCATTAATTGTTAGTGTCAACTAATATTATTAGTTTCCAATCTTACCACCTCTACTTACTTTTAAATATTTGACTTCTCTCCACAGATTTTTGTGAACCAAACGGTAATCAATAGCAGATCCTTTACCTATTTTTTGTTCTCCTCCCGTACCTGTTTGTGTTTGCAATAATTACATCATTTATACTACACCGATCTAGTGTACCTACCACTTGAATCTAAGCCTTCTTCCTTCTTATTCTTTCCAACTCTGAAAAAGCTGCGGCGGAAACATAAATAAATTTTTATTGTATTTTCCAGACACAGCCCAGGCCTCTCATTACGGCCGGGCAAGAGACGGTAGAAGGAGAATTTCCATGGCACGCAGCTCTGTACCACACTAAGGGGTTGGCTCAAATGTATATTTGTGGGGGTTCGCTTATATCAAAGCTGTATGTGATTACCGCGGCGCATTGTGTTACGAAAAGCAGATCTAACAAGGCAGTCAGTCCCTCCAGTTTATTTGTCTTCTTAGGTGCGAATAAATTAATTTCTAAAATGCTTATTTTTAAAGTATTTTTGTTATAGGAAAGTACCATCTGAAACGGTTTACCAATGTGGGCATTCAGGACCGCGAGGTTGCCGAAGTTATACCCCATCCGCAGTACAGCGGGCAAACTTTCAAGAATGACATAGCTCTAGTTAAACTTGGCGGAGAAGTCGACATTACCGATTACGTCAGACCAATTTGTCTTTGGCAAGACCCACCTGATGTAAATACGGTGATTGACAAACAAGGCAAGCTCCGAAGTTACAATTAAATTATATATTTTTTTATGCGGTTACTATATATTTATTACACAAGTTAGACAACCGCAAGCTGAAATTCAACAGCAACTTTAACAGATATACACAGTTTGCTAAATCAACATCCCAGTTTTCGAAATTTCACATATTTGTGGTTCCACCGATAAAGATTATTTGAATATTCAGTAACAATAAGAAGTTAAATTTGCTATTAAGCAACAACAATGAAACATACTACATGTTGATGTACGCGCTTACAACATCAGCTACAAGTTAGCGTGGCAGTCTAGAAGTAAATACTTTGTATGTTCGTTCAAGTAATTACAGGAGCTAATTTTTTTTTAAGTTTTCGTTTTTTATATGAACTTCATGATAAAGCATTATTTCTATTCAAAATTAATTATTTATAATTTTTAATACCGCATTGTGGCAATTTCGGACGAATCTAAGTTAAACAGAATACAAGGGATGAAACAAGAAAACTAAAATAGCAAAAAGTTTCACAATTTATGTTCATTTTGTTGGACTCGAATTACATCTTAGTTGACATTCTGCAAACACGCATACATACGTACATACATAGTTGGTTTCTTTTATACCTACTCGGTGCCGAGGATTGCATAGTCACTTGACCTGGAAAACTTGCCCCACTCTTTTCTGTTCTGCATCTTTGCTGCCATGTAACTTTTTGTAATCACTTCAACAGCTATCCCGCTCCACATTTTAGCTGACATTCCCCTGGATTTCTTACCAGCTGGTTTTGCCACCAGTAACTTTGGAATAAAACCTTTTAGACCAGTAGTCGCAATTGTCCGTCACGCTGCTCCTATTCTGCTGATGTGGACACATCATCTAAGTCTCCCCTCTTCAATTTTATCTTCCGTGAAAACTACATTTAGATTGTTCCTGATTTCGGTATTCCTAATTCTATCCCTTCTTGTAATACCCGTTACTCTTCTGAGGTACTTCATGTCCACTGCGTGAGTTCTTTTGAGCTTGTTTGAAAGTATCCAGGTCTCGCTCCCATGTAAGACACAAGGTGTGTTCAATTGAAACCCATCTTCGCTTTATAAAAAATGCATTCAACAATTTATTTATAAATAATTACCATCACAGTTAAGGCTTCTGTCCCATTGTTTTACTAACCGACGTATACGCTGCTTATACGAGGGGTATTGTTTAAATAAGGTCCGTTTTTTAATAAGAAGAAAAATACTGTAAATATCGTTAAAATATATTTTTTCCATATTCTACACACTTTTATCTACTGTCCTACATACTTTCCATTTTTGTTCAAACATTTGTCATACCGCTCAATAAGTTTTTGAATTCTTACGTCAAAGAAATCTGCCGTCTGTGAAGAAGCCCAATCCAAGACTGCAGTTTTCACTTCTTCGTCGTCGTTGAACCGCTGACCACCAAGGAACTCCATACCGAAGTACCGAAACAAGTGAAAATCACTGGGTGCGCAAGGTCTGGACTGTAAGGTGGATGATCCAGTTGTCCCCAAAAGACCTGATTAGACTTTGTGTTTGTGTGGAAACATGTGGCCTTGCATTGTCAGGGAACAACATCACACCGGAAGACAGTAGGCCAAGCCGTTTGTTTTCTATGGCAGGTCGGAGTTTTCTGAAGGTCACACAATACGCATCAGGATTGATTGTTGTGCCTCTCGGCATAAAATCCACTAACAAAATCGCTTTCCTGTCCCAAAAGACAGTTGCCATGATCTTTCGTGCTGAAATTGTCGGTTTGGCTTTCACTCTAGTTGGCGACGATGTGCGTCGCCATTCCATTGACTGTTGTTGGGACTCAGGAGTCATGTGAGACACCCAAGTCTCATCTCCTGTAACGTGTGGTCCAACAATTCATCTCTTTCCTGATTCGAATTACAGATCGTATCTCACAGTCGGCGGGCGACTCAATTTTCTTAAACATTGTAAACTTCCACAGCTCAGCACACAGACAGACGATACGGCTGCAAATGGCGTCTAAACGCGTGCAAAGTATGCTAGGAGCAGACGCGCAAGCGCACTGCGACGATCGCGCGTCTGCTACAACTATCTGTACGTCTACATCAGATTGAAACTGCCAAATGCCAACCTTTTAACGTCTTTTTCAGCGAATCAAAAATATGGAAATAGAAAGACGATATATTCGGGCTATAGGGTGGATGCTCTAAAACCTTTATTTTCTTTCGTTGAAGATTTCCTTCTACCACATTAGCAACATGAGGTCTAGCATTGTCATGCAGCAAAATAAACCCACGCTTAAGTTTTCCTGAACGTTTCCGTCTTATTGCTTGATGTAGCTTGTTCAAAGTTTCATTGTACAGATTTGCATTAACATTTACTCCAGGTTCCTTAAACTCTATCAACAAGAGTCCTTCATGGTCGTAAAAACATGCTAACATAATCTTGCCTGCAGAAGGTTGTGCTTTAAACTTTTTCGATGGTGGTGAACTTGAAAGTTTCCACTGCATCGACGATAACTTACTAGATGGCTCGTAGTATTGGCATCACGTTTCCACCGCCAGGAACTATTGTCAGAAGACAGTCATCACCATTTTACCTATAGTTTGTGAAGTGTTGCAGAGATAAACCCATGCGCAAGCAGTTTTGTTCATTAGACAAGAGACGAGGAATCCATTGCGAACAAAGATTCTGTAACCCAAATTACGAACAATAGTATGTACAGATCCTACACTCGCACCAACAATTTCTGAATTTCTCTAATTGTATTCGACGATTTTCTCTAATAAGGCCTTCCACATATGCCATATTGTTTTCTGTTAATGCAGTACACCGTGCACCTGGTCGTGGCTCATCCATAGTTCGCTCTTTGCCATTCTTAAATTTTCGGCACCATTGCTTCACAGTTGGGTACGCAATACATGCATGTCCATTCACTGCTTGCAGTCGCGTATGAATCTGCACACCCTCAGCGCATAAAAATGGTAGGATCGCACGCTGATAACACTTGGTCAGATTTTCAACAGCAAACGCCATTTCAAAATGGAAGATTTAAAAGTCACAATCAAATTCAAACGCCAGAAACTTATTAATGTGATGCTTACAAACACTACTAACATTAACAAACGTCATTTAAATTATTGGATTTGTTTTTAAGGCTAAGTTGATCAACGATGGGTTTCAGTTGAACAAGCCTCCTACTTGGGGTTTACACCGCTTTCAATATCGCAATCTCTGTTTCTTCTGACAATTCCTTTTTGTTGATGAAGCCTGCGGTTTAGTGCCTGACAGAGTTTCGCTGTGGACTCTATTGTATTATTTAAATCGTTTTCGAGCCTCCTTATTCGTCCAAGCCAGTGTGAATACTTGGTGCAGTAAAACCATTCCTCTTTCTACTATGTGTTTCAGTGTTTCTGGTGTAATTTCCTCACGGCCCGCAGTTTTCCCTCTTTCTATCTTTCTTAGTCTCTCCACAATTTTTTTTACTTATGATTTGTTTCTCTTTAGCATTCTTAATTAATAGGCTTCAGCTTCAAGACTTTTCGCTATTTACCTGTTCATGTTTAACCCTGTAAAAGGCATGTACTTGTTTTATGTAAATATTAAAATACCACTACACCTCGTCGTGGTAGGTTTGATTGCTGCTGACCGCTGCACAGAGCATTATCAAAGCATAATGAGTGCTGGGCCGACGGATCCGACATAGGTTTTTGTTAGTCATGATTGATTGACGGAGGAGTCTAGGTTCGTGTGTTAGGTTTCTACTGGCTGTTGCCGGTTGGTTAGTTACGCCCATGTTTGTTATCTGGAATGGTGCATGTGCTTCTGCTAATTATGTGTTATTTTAGCTCTCCTTTTTGACCAAGTTCGTTTAACTATGTTTCCAATCCACCATCTTCAGTTGACAAGCAATGGTATAAGAACAAACCGAGGGCCAGCCACGTGATGGCCTCTTTCATGAATTATTGCCAGTATGTACATGCAAGACTTTGAAAAACAATCTGTGGAGACAACCAATCTGAAACACAATTTGCGACTACGTTATGTGGACGACGCCCTTGTCATAAGACTTCATGGACCTCCATCTCTGGACAATTTCCTAGTTTACCTAAACCAAAACCACCATGACGATTAATTTATTATGGAAGTCGAGGAAAACGGTACCCTCTCCTTCCTGGATCTTGTGGTAAAGAAAAAACTCGATTACACAATGGGACACAGGGTGTACAGAAAACACGATTTGATACCTTAAGTCAGCTCTCAGCATCACCCTCCACAGAAGCAGTAGTGCTATAAACCTATAAATACCGGATCCGCCGGATCAACATTCGTTACGCTTTGATAATGCTATGTGCAACGGTTAGCGGAACGTCAGCACCTATCTGTACTACGACGACGCGATCTAAGCCTGAGGTCTAAGCCTGAAAATGTACTGCATTAGACACAAGCCACGGAATCCTGAAACTTTACATCACTATTTAATGACTGCTGTTGTATTTTTTTATTGTTAGGAGGTTTTTTATCTTTGTCAGGTGATTTGAAAAAACAGTTTGTGTTGGGAATATTGGGAATGTTTGGAATTTAAATACGTTTGCAATTCTAAAAGCTGACTGCTAACTAAATATCCTCGTCAGCGGAATTTTTATATTGTTTAGAAGTGGAATATCATAACCTAAAAATATGTTATGAAAACATTTACAACAAAAATTGCTAGAATCAGCACTATATAGTACTGTTAATCAATGTTATTTGCAGGAAGCGTAGTAGGATGGGGTTTTGATGAAACCGGCACTTTGTCCGAAGAACTAATGCAAGCAAAAATGCCAGTCGTTTCAGAAGTAACATGTATACGTTCCTATCCAGAATTTTATTCACGATTTACATCCGACCATACTTACTGTGCTGGTTTCAGGAATGGTAAGTAGCATAGAAGGCGTCTGCGAAGGTTACTATATTAGAAATATGTTGATACAGGAACCTCAGTGTGTAACGGTGATTCAGGTGGCGGAATGGTCTTTCCTAAGGCTGATTCTAAGAGTCTAAATCCAGTATGGCAACTTCGAGGAATTGTCTCGATTAGTGTAGCCTTTCAAAGTCGTGCATGCGATACATCAAATTACGTTGTATTTACCGATGCTGCGACATATCTCGATTGGATTGAAAAGTCTATGAAATAGGTCCACCTTAATGAAAATTATGTGCCTTGAAGTAAATGTGTTTTAAATAAATAAACTGTAAAACTTGACAATTTTTGAATTAATAACAAAAATGATTATATAATTTGCATTAATAAGCTACCTATCTGTTCTAATATAATTACTAATTCGGAAATCACATTACAAAATGAGGCAGAGGAGTCACGGCAGGTTTCACGATTAAAAATAATAAATAAATACTTCTTGCACTACAATATTCTAGAGCTGAATTTATTAACAATATTAGTTTAAGATTTGCTTGCCCCATTGAAGATATGGTATTTTATTTGTATTTTTGTATATTCTATAGAGCTTCCTACAAAAGGGCCAACACCACGGCAAAAATTCTTAAAATTAATTTACTTTTCTCTATGAATCCTATTTAGAAAAGTTTGTTAAACAGGGTGTCTCAAAATTGACGCTCGTGCTTTTGGGAATCGATTCAGAGGACTAAAACATATCTGAAATAAAGAGTAGAAATTTTTTCATTTAATATTACCGAAAAAGATGCCCGCATCTGTTGCGCAAAATGTGCTCTAATAAGTTGCCTCCTACTTCAAGGCAAACATTCGCACGATTTATCGTGGAAGCGCGAACCCTCTGCAGCATATTTTCGTTTATTCACGCCACAACAGCTTGAATACGAGCTACGACATCTTCAAGATCCACAACAAGTTCACGCTAAACGGTTTCTTTCAAATTGCCCCAGAAATAGAAATCCAACGGATTCAGATCCGGTGATCTACGAGGCCATAGTATGGGTGCACCCCTTCCAATTCAATTCTCAGGAAAATTTTCATTCGGGACATTTCTTAGTTGTATGGTGCTCTATCATGTTAGAACCAACAATTTAATTTAACTACTAACGGAACTGCACCGAACAATTACAGTGGTAAATTTTCATTTAAATATTGAAGAAACAAGGCTGAATTAAATCGGTTAGGTAGAATGTGTGGACCAATTACATCATTGTTTAATAACAGCCCAAATGTTTATTGACCATCGCCTTTGGTAAGATCTTTTGCGTGTTAAGTGAGAGTTTCCATCCTTCCATTGATGCATGTTTTGAGTAGTTATGTTACCCGTCTCAGTAAATGTAGATCTCATCACTGCATCGAACCGTTTCACTGAAATGTGGATCATTGTTTATGCTGTGCAACAACAAAAACAAAAATTGACTCGAAGCTCCCTATCCCGTCATGCATAACTTAAACTTTTGAGGCCTAGATGGATGCAGACCATTTCTTTCTATTAATCTGTGAATTGTATCTATCAATTTGGAAATAAGCGGTGACGATACAATTCGAAGGCTTGCACTTGGTTCCGCCTCAACAAATTCATGAACTTGTTCTTCTCGATCGACGTTTATAGTTCATCCAAAAGATTCTGTCCGATATGGAATTAACTAAACCAAACCCAACATATAACCTTGTTATATATTTTTGCTTTCGCGTTAGAGGCAGCTACTTATTATTTCGGTTGAGCTAAACGAAGATGCAAATACTGCGAATGTTTATTTAAATACAGGTAAAACGACCAGCTTAACACTGATACAGAATTATAGGGCTCTAGTAACATAAAAGTAAGTACCGTACGTGTCAAATTTACTTGAAATCTTCAAACAGGGATTATCTGCTTTCACTACAGCAACTCCCAAACTGTTAAAATTTTAATTTCGTTTAAACACGAAACTAAAAAGTAAGTTTTAACAGTTTGGGAGCTGCTGTAGTGAAAGCAGATAATCCCTGTTTGAAGATTTCAAGTAAATTTGACCCGTACGGCACTTACTTTTATGTTACTAGAGCCCTGTAATTTTGTACCAGTGTTAAGCTGGTCATTTTACCTATATTTAAATAAACATTCGCATTATTTGCATCTTCGTTTAACTCAACCGAAATAATAAGCAGCTGCCTCTAACGTGAAAGCAAAAATATATAACAAGATATATGTTGGGTTTGGTTTAGTTAATTCCATATCGGACTGAATCTTTTGGATGAACTATAGGCCTGTTTGACACGGAACAGAATTTTAATTATGTGGGTAAGTATAGTAATAGGTGTAAATTGCGGTGACATCTGTGAGAAAACTGTCAAAATAATCATGTGACTGTCGATAATGTAGAATTCTAACAAGATTTGATAATATTAGGTTAACGCATATGTTCGTAGCGCTTTTATTTATTTATTTTACATGAACGCACGACAAAGCAAACAAGCTGCATTAATAAAGACCGCGAGCAAGATAAGACAAAGTGCGTGGAGTGTCGGCACGGCGGGGTAAACACGTGGTAAACATATTCTTCTCTGCCCTCTGTGTTTGTTAATAAACACTAAAAATTGCACAACAATGCGACGCTAATTTTGAACAAAATTCTGTGGGTTTTAGAACGTGAATCTACCGATTTTTGTATAGGATTTTTTACAAAATTCTGAACAAAAAGTTGTATAAAATTCTGTGTCCTGCCATACAGGAGAGAGTATACGCAGCAGACAATATTTTTTGGGATTGCAAGGTTAACACTTTCAGATGCAAAATTGGAAATTTCCATTAATCATTTAAAATTTTTTTAAATAAGCCAGGATATATATATATATATATATATATATATTTCAGCACTATGGGCCTTCGAGGCCCATGGCTTAGTCCTAATTACATTTCATTTACATTTCACCTTTTACATTTAATATTTTACATTTCTTTAACTTTACTAACTACTTTTCTCCATCCGTCTCTGTCTCTTGCTCTATTTCTCCAACCTTCCAATCCTGCTCTCTTCACATCTTTCACCACAGCGTCCAGCCACTTCTTTTTGGGCGTCCTTTTTTCTTCTTTCCACCAGTCCCTCCTTCCAGCATTCTCTTCGAATGTCGGTTTTCCGGCATACGGCTGACGTGCCCTAGCCATCTTACTCTCTGGGCTCTTATGAACGCCGTTACGGATGGGTCGCCATAGATTTCCCGTACCTCTTTGTTCGTTCTTCGTCTCCACTCGCCGTCCTCTGTTTTCACTCCTCCCAGTATTTTTCTTAAAACTCTCCTCTTCCATCCTTTTAGTTTCTCTTCCATGTGCTTCGTCATTGCCCATAATTCACTTGAGTATGTTACGGACGGTCGAACAATCGTTTTGTAAACTCTGAATTTCGCGGCTCTAGAGATTTCTTTGGCATTCAATATATTGCTGATAGCACCTACCGCCTTACTACCCTTTGTAATCCGTTTTTGGATTTCTACACTTTCATCTGTGGTATCCTGGTAAGCCAGGATATAAATAGAGTAAATAGTTTAAATGAGATAGGAGATACGTACATATGCAAATATTTATAATAAACCGTTATTTATATTTAAAAAAAAAAACGGGAAACTGACCGCATCGCCATACTGGTCGGAAAATGTATATATATTTTTAAATATAATAATAATTTTTTCGCAAATAAACTGACTGTATTGGTACCTAGAATTGTCCACCAATATAAATTAATAACCACTCTAATTTTCTTATACAAAATAGTACAAAATATAAACACAAACAACAAAGACGCCCTGTGATGGTATAGCATAAAAGATTTGTAAGCGTAAATGTCTGCAAACACAGAACGTACAATAATGTACAATAAGGGGTGTAGCGATTTAAAGTACAGCACGTATGAAAAAGTTACTGTCAGATTTTTATATCAACTTTTAAAAAAGTTATAACATCTACAATATATTTTTAAATGGCAACTTAATTTCTTAATCTTTGTTTCAGTAGATATTTTTAAAATGTTTTCGATGTTATAAAAATTTGAATAGGTTACATAAGAAAAAATTCAAGAAATATGACTTTAAAATACAAATAGTAAGCAGGAATTAAAGTAAGCAAAACAAATTAGTACTAAATAAATGGTTGAGGCGCATAAGTTGCATCTTCTTATAACGATATTACATATCGTTTATTCTACAAATAAAACTACAATTGCCAACAAATAAAAACGCAAAAATCATTTTTTCATTATTAATATACAACCATTAAAAATATTTACAGCAGAAAACAATAACAGTGACATGGTACCACAGTATAATGGGTGCACAGACAAAAAAAATTTTAGTGCCGATTCCACATCTGCATGGCAAAATTGCTGTTTGTTTTGTCATACAGGGTGTCCCAAAACGTACCGGCAATATTTCAAGGATGAATTCCAGAACTTATTTAGAGTCGAAACGTCCATATAGATATTTGTCCTAAACGTAACCGTTAACGAGTTATTGTTTATTCCATCTAAGTTTTGGGACACTCTATACAAGGATTTTCTAGTTATGTAAAACATTAAAAACTTATTTTAATACAACGCCTTGTATATTTTGGTCTTATTAGATGACGATTGTTATAATCTTGTTTAGGATACTAAGTTTGTGAAGTTTATATAGGGTAGAAAAGATAAGGAAAAGTAACAGAACTTTACAGTTTTTTTTGAGCTGATTTTAATATCTAAACATTTATTCTATTTATGGCACGCATCTTATTTTTTGTTGAAACAAATCCAATAAAAATAATTAAGAGGAATACTTATTTTAAGGGGTATATTTTCTAGTTACATAGTGAAAAATTATCATTAAAAAGTCTTTTCTACAGAGAAGGGTGAAAACACGGTATCAATATCTTAAATAGGTCGGCCACTACAAGCATCTGCGTTGACCAGTTTTTGGCAATTAACTCCCTCTAACTGGAGAACGGTTGAATGTATAGCCTGATATAAGTTTATATCAATTTGATCAATACTGGCGTGGCTTTTCAAATATCATAATATACTGGGGGTTCCGTTTAAAAACATTTGTTTAGCGCAACACCTCGTATTGAACAAAAATAATTTTAAAATATTCACTAAATGTCTATCGAAAATATAGTCTATAATATTATAAAAAACAATATGATCTAAACAAATCTCTAAACAACCCTCTAATTTTTCTGACACATATATGGAGTTTTCTATCGTTTTAGGAAAATGTATATCAACTTCAATTTTTAATTGGTTTTCGTTTCGTTTATATTCAAGTCCCGGGGCTTAAGCGTTGATGGGTACCGCGATTCAGCTTAAAGATAATGGCTCTGGAGGCCACAGAAGTTATGCTAGTAAAAGTTGATTTATTTATCCACATTTCATAGACGAAAAAGTTAGTGGCGATGGAAAATACTCCAGAAGAAAAGAAAGAAAGAAGATCTAGGACGCGGTTTCCCAAGCATCTCTAAGCACTGCAGCCATTATTGGCGTATTGTACACCCTAACTAAGAATTTTGCCTATCTGGGGTAGTTCCAACTCCAGTAGTGATTTTTAACGTGTCACACATCGCAGTGGCACGGGACCTACGGCTTTACTTCTTATCCGACAGAGGGCGCACTAACCACTAAGCCACCGGGGCCGGCATGACTTAACTCAAAAAATACAAATAAAAAGAGTTGGCTGTTCTTACCACATTCGAATATTCAGTTAAAATTGCTGGTGTAAAAGAATCACTTACCTTAATAATTATCGGAAACGATGCACACACTAAGCTTGGGAATGCTACTGAAAATGGATGCTACTTTTTTTGAAGAAGATGTCCATGCTTTGCAAATGCTAATGGCATAAGAAACCCCAGATAATAGTTGTAAAAGTGTAGGATAAAACTGATACATTTGGCTGTCGTCTGATCTTTGGCAACTTAGCAGTTATATTCTTTGAGGCTTTCGCGGTTTCTCGAACTGTCAGACTCTTTCATCTCAAAAGTTACTGCGCGTCATGCCGAAAAACTCTATCATCCCTTGTCGAGAGGGATTCCTGTGACTTTGTCAACAAGGTCAAAAGTTTACGGCTATGTGAAGGAGACATTTTAGTCAGTTTCGACGTTGTCTCCCTTTTCACATAAGCAGTGGCGGCTCGTGAGTTAAGAAAGAGGGTGGGCACGAGAAAAAGCTTACCTATTTTTTGTACATAAAATCCATTCTCCTATTTTTCATGCTGGAAAAGACATCTATGACTGTGTTGTCAAAATCCGGGATAGACTGGGCGAACTTCTTTTCTATTGATAGGACCGCCAATGCGTTCAGTCGATCTTCTGACATTGTGCTTCTCAGAAAAGTTTTAATGCGTTTGAGGGTGGAAAAACATCGTTCACATTCTGCTGTCGAAATGGGCGTTGTACAAATAATATCCAACAGTTTGTATGTTTCCGTCAAAACCTTTTCTAGGTTGTTGTCTGCTATGAACACTAAAAGTGGAAAATACCACCTACGTCACACATGTCATCGCGCTCATAAATTGCTGAAAGTTCACTTTTCAATGTTACACTGTCCAACATGGGATAAGATTTCACAGTTTCATCAAAATATTTTTGTGGAAATGCATGCCTATAAGTTTTAAAATTTTGAGAATCGAATAATTTTGCTGCACTTAAGTGATCCCTAAAATCAAATCGGTTGCTAATTTGGCTTAAAATAGTGTCACATACTTCCTTTGCAATAACAGCTCTGTTATCTCCAGCTGTCGGTTTTTGTCTTTTCCTTGCAGGTTCTTCATTATTGCGTTCATGATTGTCATTGTCAGTAGAATTTCTAATTCGATTAATTTGCTGTTGGAATTGTTCAATTGCCTTTTGTAGTTGATCACTGTCAATCCCGCGCATTTGAGTCTGATTAAATAATATTTCAACATGTGTCATAATGAAATGAAATATTTTCATCCAGTAGAGAAATTCCGGGCAATTCAAAAGTTTCAATAAACTACTTGCTTCACTAATAGTAACTGAATCCATCCCATCTTCGTCAATAATTTTGTCTAAACATTCTTTGAAAGAATCCTGGTGTTCAAATAATGTGTTCACAGTTCGACTTTTGAAAATCCACCGTGTAGGAGCAGCGAGTGGTAATCTACGTTTGACTATTTCATCAAGAATCGTTCGTTTTGGCGATCGAGAAAAAAAGCTTGAAAATGACTGCAAATTTGCAAAGAAAATTTTTACATTTTTATTGCACTGTGCCGCTCGTTCAATAATTAAATTAAATTGATGCGCGTAACAGTGAACATAATGTGCATGTGGAAATGTTCTTTTGATAATGGCTTGGACACCATTTGTCTTAACACTCATTACGGACGCCCCATCGTAACTTTCAGCGATTAGTTTATTGTTATTAGACCCAGAAGGAGAATTTAAAATATTTTGCAATTCATTCAGCAATGTTTTTGCTAATACATCAGCATTATATCCACCCGGCATAAAAAAAGACCAAAAGCGTCACAAATTTGTCCATTAAACACGTATCGAATAATAACAACCATTTGCTGATGATTAGAAGTGTCTGTAGTGTCATCGGCCTCCAAAGCAATGAAATTTGCAGATTTAATTTCTTTATCTCCTGCTTGTAAATTTGCAAGATTGCATCTAGCAATTCGTTCTGAATAGTTTTTGAGACGCCTTTAAACAGTTGTGAACCTTTCATATGTATTGCAAGCACAGCGTCTAATTCCGCAGCAAAGTTGATTAACCCTAAATAAATTCCTGGATTGCCTGACGCTAATGTTTCATCGTGACCACGCAACGCCAGTTCAAAAGCGTAGCAAAATTTGATACACATAATTAACCGGCGCAAAATATGACGATTATTTTCCACGTCTTCGTTGTACTTAATTTTATGTCGCAAATAAGCACTCTCTAGTTGTTCACGGATGTCCACTTTGCCTAAAACACTAAAATCCATGCACGCATTCATGTGAGAAACGGAAGATTTGTGTTTCTTTGCCCTCTCTGCAATGTGTTTTAAATCATTTACTCCTTGTTTATTCCACGCACTAACCTCTTTCTTAAAAATTAAGCACATAAAACAAACCAGTTTATTTGTTATTGAACATCCACACATCCAATCGTATTTTTCATAGATATTCTTGTTGAATTTTCTATTGTACGTTCGGGTTTCACTTGTCGAACTGTAGTTTATCTGAAGATCAGGAATAGGCCTTCCTTTCTTCTTAATTAAAAGTTTTTCCTCAAATGATAGCGGGCTTTTTTAAAGATTTTGCACGCAATTAACTTCCATCATTGAAAAAAGTCACATTCGTCTTTGAATTCACGCGCGCGATTGCGCGAAAACAAAACACTGCGGGCGAAAGTCAAACGTTGACTTTAAATGGGGAACGCTTCGCTCGGTGCCCCATTCGCCTGGTATATCGCGTATAGCGAAGATAACCGATAGCCAACCGAATCACCTCTGCATGGGGAACAAATCAGAGCGTTCCCTGGAAAATAGTTTTGAGGCTGTTAGCCGCGCTTGTGGTGCGGAAGGAAAATTTGATACGATCGTTGAAATAATGAAATTAAAATAATGCACTGAATTACATGCGAATTTCTTTCTGTGTTTATCTTGGTGGTTGGGTGGGCACGTGCCCTTGTGCCCTTTAGTACAAGCCGCCACTGCACATAAGTACCGGTAGATGGTGTGTTAGAGATCCTAAGAGATAAGCTACCTACAGATTTAAACCAATTAGTCGCAAAATGTTTGAAAAACACCTTTTTTTAGTTGGAATGGCAACTTGTATGAACAGGTTGAAGAAGCGGCTGTGGGTTCACCGCTATCACGTGTTATTGCAAACGTAAACATGGAAGACTTTGAACCCACAGCTTTGTCAGCAGCCGATCTAAAACCTAAATCTTGGTTTAGATATGCAGACGATACGTTCGTCATTTGGTTGTACGGACGCCAAACACTAGAACAATGTCTAATACACCTAAACTCAATCCATAACAATATCTAATTCACAATGGAAGTAGAGGAAAATCCCATTCTTACACGTACGTATATATTACACGTAAAGCATATGGTAGCTTGGGGCACGTAGTTTACAGAAAGAAAACACATACAGGTACTGTGTGTGCTAAAAACTCTAACAACCGGATCAGTCCAAATCTCAGATGCAGAACACCTACAACAACAGAAAACTCATCTCTTGATGTCGTTACAACAAAACGGTTATACCGCGACAAAAATTCAGAGAGCAATTCCCAGTGCGGAACAGCCCAAGGCTAAGGAGAAACTGGCACCTTCGGAAGCTCAGCTTTTCTACCTTAGAGTAAAGGCACTACTGATACGATTAGGCGTGTTCTTAGAAGGTACAGTATAAAGACAGTCTGTAGGACTAATGAAACTTTGGGAAACGGTTTCAGATCCACAAAAGATCATATACCGTACTTAAAATCAGTCGGGATCTACAACATCCCCTGCTCTTGTGGCTCCAACTAGATCGGACAAACTGGTCGTTCCATTGAGTTAAGATTGCGAGAGCAGAAAGGTGATTGCAAACACAAACACATCACAAAATTTGCGGTAGCTGAACATACTGGTTTAAGTGGGCATAAGATGGACTTTGCTAATGCTCGGGTACACGCCAGAGTGCCTCATTACTTCCCTCGCACGTGAAGCAATTGAAATTGAGAAACAACCAAACAACATGAACAGGGCGGATGGTTTGAGACTCAGTAAAGCTTGGACTCCAGTAGTTTATCCTGTAAGGACTCCTAAGCATCATCGATCACAAGATCACGCCACTAGATCCGTCGTTCTGCCCAACTGGCTCAAATAGGTTTAAATACCTCCGCTTCCTGGATTTGCATTCAGTGTTCTATTCACTCTGAAGATGCAAGCAGCAATGTCTTGCGAAACGTTAGTTTGTATGAGTTCACAAACAGCTAACAGATGTAAGCCTTAAATGATTAAGTATTATTGTCCTGGCAAACAAAATACATCAAGATCATATGCTTGTCCGCCCCAAGGTTTGAATAATCTAAGCACATGGCCAGAACAAATATTGCTCAAACTTTTAGAGCAAATGCTTCTTGTAAAGGCAGACAAGCTACTGGTCCTTACCTGATAATGCTGGGTGTAGTTCAATGACGACGCGGTCTAAGCCGAAAGTAAATTGTAATATTGACAACTTACCAGTTACCACTACAAGACTTTCTTACGGCACACCTAATTGTGATAAATTTTACACCTTAAACGCTAAATATGTAAAACCATGATAGATACTGTAAAAGCCTTCTATTACAGTAGGTTATGCAAAAATCATTAAATAGAAATGTATGTTAAATTGCTTTATTATATGTCCTGTAATGCAGTTAATGTCGTCTTAGGTTATAACGTAAACATCTTTTATTAAAACCGTCTATTGAATTTGTCACTTTTGGCGCAGCAAACTAATCCAGGGTTACAGTTCAACTCGGGCCTTGGTACGAACCACTCAGGAGTACAGCCCACCAAACATCTAGTATTTTCCCACACCGTCCCTTGTGTCGTGCACAGTCCACCTAAACCTGCAGAGTAAATTAGTAGATACATATTGCAATGAGGGTAATCAGAAATGCAAAAAAACTTTTAAGCCTTCAATATCAAAAAGAAGAGTTTCCAAGACTTGGTGGTTAAATTCATTCATTTTGGTATTTACAATTAATTGAGAACTGTTAATTATTATTAGAAATTCAATAAATAATAAGTTAATATTGTAAAATTGTCAGTAATTCTACTCACCTTGGGCCATTGCCGTTGCTACAAAAGCTGCCAAAACCAATGCAATCAAAAGTAACTTCATTTTGGATCGTTTCAGCACAGAGTGACTTCTTAGAAGTTGCAGGTTATTTTATAAGCTGCTGCAAATTAGCTACGCCATTGTTAAAATAACGTATAGACAATTTAAAACTAAATTTTACGGTTTAATCTTCCGATTGCAATAAAAGTAATTTCACAATCAAGAAAGATTTGTGTCTGATTGAAAGAAATTATCGTATTAGATACATTACAAAATCATGTTCCAAATAACAGATAGACGTGTGTTCTGTTTTAATTTAGCAATGTGACTTGAAAGCACAGTTAGGCAACCCATTTAACAGAAAATGTATGGGTTTGTCTAACATATGCTTGTATTTTGCGCCATATCAATTCAAACAGACAAACCTTGATGAAGCCATTGTCTACTCCAAAGAGTTAAGTTTAGAACACCGTTTATGTTTACAGAATTCATGTACATGTACATTTACATGATGTGTTTGCTTACTAAGTAATGCCCAACTGCTGCCTTTACATTGATGAGTCATCTAATTTTAGTCTTTTATACGTTAATCGCGAAAATACAGTCACTTTGCCTCGTTTTAGATGCTGTGCAACGCACTCTGTATAAGTAAGTTGCCATAAAAAAGAACCTAGAACCAAATAGTTAATCAAATCCTACATAAGGATGCAGAGAAACTCCTAAAAGATAGCATGGCTTCATCGAATATATATATGTATATATATATATATATTGCTATGTATTTTCTTAAATAAATATTAATAATAAATTATAATTGATGAAATCGCCCCACGTTGGCAGCGACCATAAATATATGCTATGATATTTATTTTTA